>CAUZXS010001973.1:17500-71340 GCA_963585895.1 Sepioteuthis lessoniana
GATTCAAAGAAGTCAGGGAGTCTGTGAGAGATGATGAAAGGTGTGGGAGGAGTAAGGAAGTCATTACACCAGAGTTGATTGGCGAAAGGGTTACGGTTAATGTTACTATGTTGAGGTTTTAAGGGAGTTCAGGAGGAGATTCCGTCGAAAGAGGCCAGCACTCTTCAAATCGGCTCAGTGGAATTTCCAGCAGGACAATGCATCAGTCAACAACTCCATCCTTGTCACAGACTATTTGATCAAGATGGGCATCTAGACAGTACCTCAGCCTTCCGATTGTCCAGTCCTTGCTCCCTGTGACTTTTGGTTATTCTCTAAGCTCAGAGGCTGTCGTTATGAGAGAATTGAGGAGATGAAAGTGGCGGTGGCGAAGGTCATTGACACGCTCACACAAGAGGAGTTCGATGGTACCTTCCAGAAGTTGTTGGACCGGTAGAACAAGAGCATTGCAGCCGGAGGAGATTACTTCGAAGGGGACTAGTGTTTTGTGTGTGTACTATCAATAAAAGTGGCCATACGAAAAAAGTCTCTAAAATTATTTAATGATCCATATATATATATATATATATATATATATATATATATATATATATTCATGAAAATATATTTATTTGTGTGGGTATATACATACATATCAATATCTATCTATGTTTGTGTATATGGAGATTTTTTAATTTGTCCGTCTATATATTCATATATACGTATGTGTGTGTATATATAAAAATCAATCAATCCCTTCTCATTCTCTCTCTCTCTCTCTCTCTCTCTCTCTCTCTCTGTCTCACTCTGTCTCTATATATATCTTTGAGACTGATGTACCTATATATATAAAGGATCTATATTGTAAGCCAGGCAAAAAGGAAAAAGAAAGTTTGAATTTTGAACGCTGTTACCAAATCAGACAATGCTTTATTTATATGTTTTTGGTCTGTGGCTGTAATTTTAAGATCGTCCGCACAGACCCGTCATCGATGTTCGTTCCTCTTTCCACACCTCGCACTTTTCCTTTTCTACTTGTATTTTCTCTTTCCTCTGTTCATGACTTGCTAATCACATTCACTTCCTACGAAAGACAAATACATTCAGACGACTTCGTTTTCTTTTACAATTCAATGTGGCAAATTGTTTTCTTTTTTATGTCAGTTAATTTTCTCACATTTTTCTATTAAGTTTTTATTAGTATATGTTAGATTTTGTTAGTCTTTCCCACAAACTTGTGATTGTTAATGAAATAGTAGTTGTTTGAATTATTGAAAGCATTTGTAGCAACACACATGTTACTGGAGGAAGATATTTGAAAACGAGGCTAAAAATGACGCCAGCATGAAAAAGGAAGAGAAGAAAAGAAGATGAAAGAAAAGTAAATAGAAGTCGGGAAAAGAAAGAAAGAAAGAAAGAGAAGAATAAGGAAAAAGGAAAATAAAAGTAAATTCAGACATGGAAAGAATAAATAAATGAATAAACAAATAAATACAAATGAAAGGAAAAAGACAAGATTTGGTCGGTTAGTTATTGTTTAATGGCATATCAACCTTAGTGAGTTATCCAATGCGAAACCTGTTTTATATATATATAAGTTTTAAGCGAGTAGTTTAAAGGGAAATTTTGCTTTTAAATAAATTGTTTGAGCACGAGACAAAGATTAGTTGACAAATATTACTTTACTGGTGTAAGCTTTGTCGATGGCCTTGTTTCGCTATATACGAGGATCATTAAATAAATTTTCAGACTTTTTTCGTATGGCCACTTTTATTGATAGTACACACATGAAGCTCTAGTCCCCGTCGGAGTAATCTCCTCCGGCTGCAATGCACTTGTTCTACCGTTTCAGCCTACCGGAAGGCCCCATCGAAGTCGTCTTGTGTGATCGTGTCAATGACCTTCGTCACAGCCTCCTCCATCTCCTCAATTGTCTCATCATGCCAGCTTCTGAGCTTAGGGAATTGCCAAAAGTCACAGAGAGCAAGGTTTGGACTATAGTAAGGCTGAAGAAATGACTTGATGCCCATCTTGGTCAAATAGTCTGTGACAAGGATGGAGTTGTGGACTGGTGCATTGTCCTGCTGGAAATGCCACTGAGCTGATTTGAAGAGTGCTGGCCTCTTCCCAAGGGATTTCTTCCTGAACTCCCTTAAAACCTCAACGTAGTAACTCTAACCCTAACCGTAACCCTTTGGCCAATCAACTGTGGTGTATTGACTTTCTTACTCCTGTCACACCTCTCATCATCTATCACAGACTCTCTGCCTTCCTTGAATCTCTTATGCCACTCAAGAACGGATGCTCGATTCATGCAAGATGGTTGTAAAGCAGTCTTAAGCATTCCATAAGTTTCTGTGGCATTTTTTTACAAGTTTAAAACAGAATTTTATTGCATATCGTTCTTTTAATGTGTCCTCATGTCCACACTGCATTTTTGAAATTCACCTGCTGTGATAATCAGGCTTTAGTAGGGTGTATTCCAATTGCTGCTGTAGCCGTTCATTTTAATCTGAAATCATAAAAATTGGTCTCTCATCTAATAAAATGTATAGCAATAACATACAGAATTTTTTAAGAGTCTACGATAATTTTAAATAGCTGTACAAAAAGGTCTGGAAACTTATTGAAAGCACCGTGTATATAGCAGCTAGTTTATGATTTGCCAGCTTGTTGTCAGTTTCAAGTATTTTCTACACCGAAAGATCTAATTAGGGCTTTGGCTGATCCTTAGGAATTGCGTTGGTGTTATTGTATGGTGTTCTTTAATATTTCTATTTTCGAGGATTTTTTCTTGATTTTGGGTGTTCTCTGGATTTGGATGACGAAGAGATTGGATATTTTGAGTTGTTTTGTTCGGTTGTCAGGTAAATACGTCTCGTCTGGTTTTATTTGGTCTTATGGCACACTAACTATTATTCGTGATTTTGTGACAAATCTATTTTTATAGATAAAAACAGTTCTATTTCAAACAATTCAACTTAATATAAGGATAGTTTTTGTTTACGCACAGTTAAATGTCCAAAAGTTTTTATTCCAAACAATTCAGTTTAGCATAAGTACACAGTTTAGTTCTATTTGACCTAGAGATAGGACTCTATCAGGTGCAACCAGTTCGGGCTAGAGTGGAACTGGGAGCGATGGTAGTGAATGTTTACTCTGTATTTCCTAAAGCTCCAGCATTGGATCCTCTCTATTAGATTGTGTAATGTCAATTCAGGACACTCGTTGGGGAAGTCTTAGCCTTCTGCAGAGAAGAGGTCGGTGTGTTCTACAGCCCCAGCTGACTGGGCCAGAATATGATTGGTAGGAAGGTCTGAATTTGGTAGAGGTAGCGATAATGTGTTTATTTATTTATTTATTTATTTATTTTGTTCATTTGAGTATTAGGTTTTGAATTTGTGTTATGGGCTTTTCCAAAATTATCTATTTTAAAAAATTGGTGGGAGGGTCTGAGATCTGTAAGAACTTTTTCATATGGTGTTTATTTCAGTTGAATATGTGAATTCTGTCGGTATTTTTCAGCATTGGTACAGGTTTTAGTGGAGAGTGGTTTTGTGGCGATTTTTTCCTCGGGGTATTTATTTTGATTGAAACTTTGTGCTTATCTGCAGTTATTTGTTGTGTGGTAGTAGTATGGGTATTTGCTGTAAATTTTGTTTATACAACTTTTGGTTTAGTTGATACCAAGTATTTCTATCCATAGCAAATAATTCTTGCATCACTATATTTTCTACTTAGGGTGACCGAAGAAATGGACTGCTATCGAGAGGTTAACTGTTATATAAAATTCTGATCTCATCGATATGATAAAAGATTTTTTCTAGGCGGTAGCTGTGTCAGTATTAATGTATGGATACAACACACGCACGCAAACAAAACGAATGGAGAAAACACTTGATGGGACCTACAAAAGACTGCTACGTGAAATTTTGCACAAATTCTGGAAACAACACCCCATAAAACAGCAGTTGTACAGCCACTTATCTTCCATTTCACAAACCATACAAACAAGACAAACAAGACGTGCTAGGCACTGCTTGAAAAGTAAGGACGAAATCGTATGCGAAGTTCTCTTATGAACCCCGACCTATGGAAACACCTCTATTGGCTGATCAGCGAGGATTTAACCTCAGCTCTCTGCAGACACTGGATATTGGTTGGAGAACCTGCGATAGATAATAGCGACGAAAGGAGAGAGACAGAGACTGAGAGAGACACAGAGAGAGAAACAGAGAGAGAGAGAGAGAGAGAGAGAGAAAGAGAGAGAGTTAGGGAAATCTAGTTAGTCAGCCCGACTTGAGGATTGTTGATGATATATCTTTAAGTAATCATGGGCAAACAGCGGTACGTGGGTCACGTGCAACCCGCCTAAGGTTTCAACTTTTTAAAAGAAAAAGAATCAATTTTTTCTTCGGCAGATGCTTATGTGTTTGATTTTTTGCAATGAAAATGGTTAAGCAACCTCAGAAGATCACCAGCTCAATATGAATAAAAAAAAAATATCTTGATTAAAATGCAAAGTCAAAAGTGTCATGTTCGCTTCAGATAACCTAAATTGTTTTAATTCCTTAATCTAATATTATAGAGACCGGTACGAATGCCACTGTGTGTTTAACCATTGGTTTATGTATCCCACCTAAAAGACAACGTGCATCCTGTGTCTATACACAACATACGTACATGTGTGTTTACATATACGGAAACATATTTCTGGATACTTCTAAAAGTATATGTGTAAAGAACTATATCACGGATCTACGTGCTGATACAACGGAGATCCCTGACTCTCTCTCACTTGCCATCCGTCCTTACTGTCCATCGTTCCTGGCAAATCTCCTATACCGTATCCAGTATTTGCACAGAGCAGATACAGTCGAATTAGGAAGCCCTGTTATATGAAAAATTCTGAATACAAAACGATATTCGAAGAAATTTCCGTCCCATTTATTGAAAGCGAAAATCGAAAGTGTTAAGTTTATGTATCCATTTAAATTAAGTTACGCAAAATTACGTATGATTTCTGCCACCTGTCAAAACTCTGTTTGCCTCCTCCATCTTCACTGCCATCAAGCTCACTGCACACCAACCCTTGGGCACATTCACCCGACTCGAAAGGTAAAGCGTCATTATTCGTAACGACATTTATTATTACTTCTATTGATTTTATTATTTTCTCATTGTTTTTTTAACATTTATGTAAATAACTACGTTGTCATTAACTAACATATTCCTTCGGGTGGGTATAATATTTACTTTTTATACGACTGCTTTTGGGGGCTGAAGCGAATTACGTCATTTATAGACAAAATGTTATCTCATAATACAAAAATTCCATGATATAAAATGCCCTCCAGAACGAATTGATTTCCTACCTCGTGGTATCTCTGTATTTTTAAGTCCTTCTAAAGTCATCAAACAAGAATTTCCCTACCCAGGATGCTCATACGTGCATAGTTCTATCTATCTATGTTGATATATAAAATTAACTTAAATCGCGAGTCGGAATTCTCCTTCTAAAGTTTCACCCCAACGGATCATCAGGGAGTCTTGCACCGATGGTCGGTGCGAGACTCACTGATGATAAGTTTAGGTGAAACTTTAGTAGGAAAATTCCGATTCGCGATTTAACTCTATTTTGTAATTGGCTCCACTCGTGTTGAGCACTCTTGTAATTGTAGCATTGCAGCGTTTACGGTGGGTTTTCTTTTTCTTTTGACCAACTGACTGCATATCTCTAGTTTTTTTTTTCAACGGGTGTCACGGAGTTGGCCTTTACTTTCTTTTTTTTTTTGTCCTATGATATTTTTTCTTTTTTCCCCCGGGCGGTGATTCGAGATATTTTTATCTCTTGTTCCTGGCGTTTTTTTCTTTTTTCCTGGTAACCGTGAATGCTGGTAGATAGTAGGTTAGTAAATATGTTGATATATATATATATATATATATATATATATATACGAGCAAAAAGGTATTCTCCAAAGTGGACCCAAAAGGAAAAAGAAACATTGTGAGCGAAGAAGTCAGGATGTTTGAGGAAGAATAAAGAAAAGCCAGTGCTGTTACTCAGGCCAAACAATGTGCTTGGACTAAATGGAATGATATCGAACCAATTAAATTATCGTGGAAATCCTTAATTACAATAGAACCACTGGCGATATCATTCCTATGATCTCTTACCAAATGTGACCAACCAAAAATTATGGGGATATACCAATTCAGACATGTGCTTGTCGTGTAAAAGTGATCGGGGTACTTTGCGCCAGGTACTATCTGCATGTCCTCAATCGCTTCAGATGTACACATGCGACATAACAAGGTGTTAGAGGTAATAATAGAGTTGTTAAGAGCACAATGTGAGACAGCAAACCAGCAATCTACAACAGCCAAAGAACCCAAGGAAGGTGAATATCCTGTGAGGAAACAAAAAAAAATCCGAATATGAAGCTACTGAACGGAGCTAGTGACAGGAAATTTTCAGCGGATCTAAAGTCATCTCTACAATTTCCAGTTCATATTATTCCAACACAAAAGCAGCCGGACATTGTAGCATGGTCCGATTCAAAGAAGAGTGTCCTCCGCATAGAATTGACTGTCCCCTGGGAAGAAAACCGGGAGGAAGCACATGAACGGAAGAAAAACCGATACGAGACACTGCGTGCCGACTGCGTGGAAAAAGGGTTAGATATGCCATGTGATTCCTGATGAGGTTGGTTGTCGTGGTTTTATAGGACACTCAGGCATTTTGTTTCTTTCCAAAATAGGAATCACTGGCCACAGTTTGAAAGTTGCCTCAAATCGTTTTCAGACCACGGTGCAATATGCATCAACTTGGATTTGGTCGAAAACGAGAAGTTTTCAGCATGAAGGAAATACACGCGGAACCACCTTTCCCGTGTGATTACGTAAGAAACGGTTACTGTAAATGCGTAATAACATTAACCGCCGAAAGTAATTGCGTTTTTGTTTGTTTGTTTGTTTTTGTTTTTTTTTGAATCACAAACTGCACACTAAAAATGAAGATTAACGTCAAATGTAGTTTCTGCTCTTAATTGATCTGGCGTATATATATATATATATATATATATATATATATATATATATATATATATAATTCTCTTAATACCCTGTCCGGTGGCAAAAGCAGCTTGGTAGCGCCAGGAGTGGCAGTACCGCCTTGAGCTATCGAAACTGTGTTATCACCCCTGATTGACGACTAATGAGGACAGAGTATCGCACGTGCTTTTACTCTGTTGTATACCCACATAATACATATACATCTGCATGCAGAATCATAACGACTACACAATAAAGGCGAGCGACACAGTTCTTTAGAAAAATATACCTCTCACTTTATTGAAAATGTTGTGTGTGAGAGGGAGTTGGAGACTGAACAGAACTGCAACATATTGACCCCACCACTCTTATGGTCACAACAGCTTTTCTTTCCCGTTCTCCTGCCCTGCCTCTCTGGGACATGTTCCTCATTCCAGCATCTTCTCCATCCAACAGATCTGATCTCCAACTGGTCTGAACTTTCTGTGCACCGAGTTATATAATAGTTCGACACCCGCCTTCTTCTTGTGGGCATCACAAATAGCACTCATTTAATCCGTCCACGGTCAAGGTTATATTCTGATATTCCGCGACCGGATGCACCTCTTATTTACACAGGTGCATTTTCTATTTTGACAGCCTTGCCGGGGTCAATATGCAACAACATGTATGATGAAAAAAAAGGTGTGCATGTGTGTGTGTGTGTGTGTGTGTGTGTGTGCGTGCGTGTGTTTGAGTGTGTGTATGATTGTGTGTTTCTGAGTAAATATGAAATTTTTTTAAAAGTATCCAGGGAATTAATTTTTTGATTGCTGAATATTATATCAAGGTTAACGTTTCAGTTTTTTTTATGAAACAGGAAGCAGTGAAATGATAATATGTGATGTTGGACCTCAAAATTAAATTCAAATTAAGAAATGAAACGGAAAATGGGAAAATTCTTATCCTTCCAATACCGTTAGTAGCATTCTGTTTCTAATAAATGTGATGTAATGGCGATTCAAAATCTTATTTCAAAGAGTTGCTTATTCATTATATAGTAAAAAAAAATTGCTGAGGATTTAAATAATATATATATATCATCATCCACAGACAGACTATTTCATAGTATCACAACTTTTCAGTGAGACTAGACAGGTGAAACGCTTCAAGCTGGGATCAAAAGCCACCTAACTTTATGTCAGACAAACAACTCAGCTTGCAAGCTACCCAACGGAAGCTCAGGAATCTAACGTATATGTATTAACTTTCGTTTGTTTATATTTTACGTTATCTGATAGCGAAGTACTCAATTCGTTAGAAGCGCTTTGCATTACACAAGTAGCAACCGTTAACTCAGTTTATTAGAAATCAGGTAGAACCAAGTTATATATATATATATATATATATATGTGCGTGCATGTATGGCTCTTTGTGTTTATTCATGAGAGAGAGAGAGAGAGAGAGAGAGAGAGAGAGAGAGAGAGAGTACGTTCGTGTGTGTGTGTGTGTGTGTGTGTAATTGGTCTAGTGGATAGAGTATTCGCCAATAGCCCGGGAGACCGGGGTCCAATCTCATGTCGAGTCATACCAAAGACTCAAAAAATTGTATAGATTTAAATGCCTTGGAGAAATCTGCAAACAAATGTTTTACTTTGAGAGCTTTCGTTCCTACTTTTTCGTTGATGTGACTAATAGCCAGAATTTGTGAGTTGTCAATCGATTTTTCCGAAAACCTTTCCGATTTTTCCAAAGAATTTTCTTGATTTCAAATTGGATGCGATTGAGAAACTGGGTATTATAAATATTACCATCACTAGCAGTTAAACTTATGCCTTTAGTTCTTAGTGATGATGAGGTCACTTTTCTAGGGAAAGAGGATGTTTGCAGCCTTTGTCCATTTTTCTGATCCGTTTCGTTTATATACAGTGTTGCACAATCGGAGATGTTGTCAGATCTTCTGGTCTTCTATACTTCAGCATGAAATTCGTAAGAGCTCACAGTTTTTTGAAATCATTAACATAGTCGTTGGAGTCTGGCAAGGAGATACATTTGCAACGTTTATGCTAATAAAAATTGCTGTCAGCCTAGAAAGGCTAGAAGCAGACGATATCCCGTTGGCGCTGACTTCGCAGACGATCATGAACTTCTTGCTCATGATCATCTGCTCAAACCGAACTTCCAGTGCATAGTCTGGAGCAACAGCAGGAGGCAGTGGCCTTTACGTGAACGCAAAAATAAAACAGAACAAAGATTATGTGTTTTAAACGAGAAGCACCCATATCTACTTTAAGGTGCAAGCATCAAAAGTCCGTAGACCAGTTTAGGTACTTCAGCAGCATTATCTCATCAACTGAAAGTGATGTAAGTATACGCTTAACGAAAGCTTGGAACTCTATTCCATGCAAATATTTCTTTCAAGTTATGGCTTTGTCAATAGTACTGTATGGATGCTCAACATGAATGCTAACGAATCACATTAAGAAAAAGTCGAACGGAAACTCCACAAGAATGCTACGAGCTACACTGAGCAAATCCTAGCAGCAACACCCCATATTCATCTTATCTCAAAAACAATTTAAATAAGACGAACAAGACATGCTGGTCAATGCTGGAGAAGTAAAAGTTGAACTTATAAGCGATGTTCTCTAATGGACTCCTACACATGAACGCGCCAATTAAAACTAGCTACACTTTGCGTGGACACAGGAAGCAGTCTAGATGATGAGACAGTGATGGACAATTGGCAAGAAGACGATATCCTGCAGAAACTACGACAGGGGCAGACTATGCGGATGTCCATGCACTTCTTGCAAATGCACCTGACCAAGCCGAAGCTCTACTGCATAGTCTGAAGCCAGCAGCAGGAGGAAATGACCTCTACGTGAACGCAAATAAGAAAGAGTTAATCTATGTTAAGCAATATGGCAAAATAGATAGTGACTGGACAGACCGACAGACAGACAGAGAGGGGCATCGTTCTATCAGTACAGCTTAATGGAGATGATGATATATAGACTGGACTTCACAGAATATGTTTACTCCACTTCTGTTTCAGGTGAATGACATTTTAAGCCCCCTACCCCATCACAACTTGATGACCTCGGTCTGGAGTGCTTCATCAAGCGTAACATATGACAGCTAGCCCACTAAAAGTGATGTTGAACTCTATCAATTCGTCCCTCCTCCAGCTGCTGTTACCTTTATTAACTTATTTACTTTCACAATTATCATTCGCGCACAATGCAAAACAATATTCAGTCGATTAGATTCAACTCTTTTGTTTTGTGGTTGATCCTAAGTTATGCTAAATGAACGGCGATCATATATATTTTCATTGCAAGTCTTTGAGAGTGTCCTTTCTTGGACACGGCTTGGTTTGTTCTAGTTAAAGTTAAGCTAAATGAAACCTTATATATTGTTATTCTTCCTGATTTTTCAACCTAAAAGTTAAAGATGCGTATTCTACTGTATAATTTCACATATTCCGGCTACATGCCTCACCATATGTATGGAGGGACGAGCAAGATTAAGTTATATTTCTAGTCCAGACTAATGTATCTTACGCCGTGAGAGAGAAATATCCCCGGGAATGTGGGTTCGCTTATCATTTTCTTTCTTCTAATATGAGTTTATTTTCGTTTCAAGATTTGTTAGATATTTAAGTGAACATATCCGTATGCCGACTCTAAATACAGTGTAAATTTTATGTCTTAAGATATAAAGTGAACGATATAAATTCTTATTTTTGTCAGAACGAGTCGATAAAGTAAAAGAAAGGTTTAATTTAGCTTAACTTTAACTTGAAAAAATTCGAAAAATTCAGTGAGACGTGTTTCTCCAAAATGTCGCCGTCCAAAGCTATGATTGGATGTCATATATGAGCGCATGTTGCACACGAATAATTTTGGTTTTAACCGAATTTCACAATAATTTCACCTAGTCTAAACACTCTGACTGAGGATAATGCAATTAAACACGGAATTAAAAAATAAAGAGTTACGAACTAAGAGGAAATACGGTAGAAGAGAGTCTAATAAGATGGACATTTTAATGAATGGGAGAGAGGATAAAGAGCGCTGATTAAAAGGTGAATGATATTGTTTGTTTATTATTGAATGCCATACCAACCTTCTCGGTATATTCAATGCCACATCCATCTTTTTTTAGAATGTCATTTGTGGTACTACTTAACCCATAGATGGGAAGACTGGAGTTTGAACTCCCATACTACGATACCGCAGCCCAGCGATTTAAACCATTACACCAAGGGGACACCACACCGTGAATGGTATTAGTTAAAAGTTTTAACTGAGTAAATATATTGGTAAACTGACATCCATCCATCCATACATACATACATACGAGGATTATTTAATAAGTTTCCAGACTTTTTTCGTATGGGTACTTTTATTGATTGTATACACATGAAGCTCTAGTTCCCTTCGACGTATTATCCTGCGGCTCTGATGCACTTGTTGTACCGTTCCAACAACTTTTGGAAGGTCCAATGGAAGTCCTCTTGTTTGAGAATGTCAATGACCTTCGTCACAACCTCTTTCATCTCTTCAATTGTCTCATAACGATAGCCTCTGAGCTTAGGGAATAACCAAAAGTCACAGGGAGCAAGGTCTGGACTATAAGGAGGCAGAAGAACTGTATTGATGCCCATCTTGGTCAAATAGTCTGTGAAAACGATGGAGTTGTAGACTGGTGCATTGTCCAGCTGGAAATGCAACTGACCCGATTTGAATAGTGATCGCCTCGACGGGGGAATCTCTTCCTGAACTCCCTTAAAACCTCAACATAGTAACCCTAACCCTAACCGTAACCCTTTGGCCAATCAACTCTGGTGTATTGACTTCCTTACTCCTGTCACACCTCTCATCATCCCTCACAGACTCTCTGCCTTCCTTCCAAGTTTAAAATAGAATTTTATTGCATATCGTTCTTCTAAAATGTCCCCACGTCCAGGTTGCATTTTTGAAATTCACAAGCTGTGATAATCAGGCTTTAGTAGGGTGTATTCCAATTGCTGCTGTAGCGGTTCATTTGAACCTGAAATCATAAAAATTGGTCAGTCATCTGATAAGATATATAGAAATAACATACTGAATTTTCAAGAGTCTACGTCAATTTTAAATGGCTGTACAAAAAAGTCCGCAAACTTACGGAAAGCACCACGTATCTAAATGCTATATACACTCACGTGAATAGGCTTAGATATTTACAGCTAAATTCTGGGATATATATATATATATATATATATATATATATATATATATATATATATATATATATATATGTATGTATGTATGTATGTATGTATTTGGTATGGATTTCGTATATTTATAAAAAGACATATATACATATATTATATATGATGATGATGATCATCAAAAATCGAGCTGATGAGACGGAGTTTTGTCAGTATTTCTCACTATTTATCCATCGCTCATATTAGGTCTTTTGAACTGCATCCGGTGTCCGTTCAGAGCTGATCTACGTAACTATTCGTTGGTCGGTACACACAGATGTGACCATATGCAGGAGTCCGTAGAAGAATTTCTCTTAGTTCTTCAGCAGTGCTCAACATTTCTTACTTGGATGCTTAGCCAGATGGGAGGTAAATCGTGTATCCATACAACAGTACGTACACAGCAACCGCTCAGAAGACACCCAGTCATATTTTATCGGGGAGATCAGATTTCTATATGATCCATTGCCTGTCAGTAGACTTTCACACCTTCGGTATGTGCAAGTTGACAACGCTTTCTGTAGATAAGATAGTACTGCCGATAAAAAAGTATATATATATATATATATACAAGACAGTATTAAATCCAGTAAATCCGGAGTTGGAACATTTCCAAGTAGGGCAATTTAAATATTCAAATATAGGATATTAAATTCAAGTAATTCCGGTCGAGAGCTGAATGCAAATAAAATCCACAGAGAAAATTAACTTTTTTAAAATAAAAACCAATAATCGGTCACATGAAGATAATTTGAAGAAGTCCTGTTAATTCTTTAGAACATTTATTGATATCAATGCTTTTTACAGGAATGAAATAAATTTATTATCTTAATATATATATATATATATATATATATATATATATATATAACACAGTATTATATCCAGTAAATCCGGAATTTGAACAATTACAAGTAGGATAATTTAAATATTCAAATATAGAGTATTAAATTCAAGCAATCCTGGTAAAGAGCTCAATGCAAATAAAATCCACAGAGAAAATGATTTTTTTTCAAAATAAAAACCAACAATCGGTCACATTAAGATAATAAATTTATTTCCATCCTGTAAAAAGCATTGATATAAATCAATGCTCTAAAAAATTTACAGAACTTCTTCAAATTATCTTGTTGTTTTTTTATTTTTAAGTATATATATATATATATATATATATATAATAAAAATCATCCAAAGGAGATGAGTTAGGAACGATTCTATTTAAGAATATATAAGATAATTCTTATAAATCTCCAGGAGTACTCAATGAATGATAATTATATAACCTTATAAATTTCATACAGAACAAATTCCTAAAATTAGAAAAGAGGAAATAAAGCATTATTTGGCTATTGTACATTTATTTCAGGTTACCACTCCCTACGAGAAATCAACCTTTTTAAATAGCCATCAGAAAATGGAGAGAAAAATTATATAAAATATTCTTCAATGGATTCTTACTCGTTTGATTTTTTTTCATCATACAACGTGTGAAAGCACGTGTGTTACCATGCTCTCATCAGCCGTCAACCAGGGGTTATAACACAATTTATATATATATATATATATACACTATATCAACTAAACGCAGAGATTACATTGTACGTTCATCTTATTTTTTATGAAGTTTGTAACTTTTAAAAACGCGTTTACTTTCGGCCGTTGATGTCATATATATAAAGTTAGCGATCCGAAGGCTCCTTTTTAAATAGCTACAACATTGAGTTGTTTGGGAGGGCGCTACTCTTTTCCATGGAATGAAGAAGTCTAATTCTTCCGATTTTCAAGTGATTAGAAACTGAACCAAGAGAGATGGCATTTGTCGCACACCCCACGAAACGTGCGAGTACTCCACAAGGCCTTTTTTGAGATGGTTTCAGGTACAGGACCGCAGCCAAGACATGCCTGACATTCCCTCGGGCCTCGCTAATATTCCCTTAAGAAAGGGAGCCTCAGGTGCCAATCGATAAACCTAGTACCTCCGAAGAAAATTAGAGCCTAGGGGAACGGCCCCTGGACTTCGAGGAATATATCAGTCTCAGTCACGTGACGTGAATGTTGGGCTTCCTTGGGACCCACGTCAGACAGCCTCGACCGAGTAACTGCCACTAGAGATAAAACATACCTCAGCAGATCCACGTCACGGCCGACTGAAGTGCTTCCTGTTTGTTGGACTAATTGAGAGAGACTAAAACAACGAAAGGACCTAACACTAAAAAATTGTTGTCTTTATGTGCTTTTCGGTCTCGACGATTAGCCATCACTGAGATTGCAATCGTCGATGGTCACCCTCCTGATTTATTTGACAGAAAGAATGTATCTTTACAGTTACTACCACAGATAATACGGGTGGTTTAGTGAATAACGTACTGGACGGTGACATCATCCTAACCAAATTCAGTTGTAGGCAAGAATCAATAGCAGTTCATGTAATGATTAAAACGGCGACTTGGGGAATTCTCGTGAACGAGTTCGAACTTCACTTAGTCTGTTTTCATTTTAGGGCAAATACCCTTGGGAAAGGTATATGCCCCCTTATCTTCCAAGTAATGGGTTAAATAGCATCCATGCTGCTCTTCTAGAAGGGTGGATTTGGCATAAATAACCAGAGAAGGTTTATATATCATTAAACAATGAAAACTAAACTAATGAGCAATGACCATACAAATCGACCAACTCTGATTTTTTTGTCCGAATTCAACTATTTTACTTCCTAAAAAATGTTCTCTATTGATTTTAACTACATTCGTTAAATGTATTTTACGGAAAGAATTTCCTAGAAATAAGCGACTTACTTTTTGTCAGAAGACAGAAATTAACTTTATTTATTCCGAGTTTTCTATTTTATTCTTTCGGATCAATATTATCGAAATACTTGGCAGAATGTCAGCTTATATTGAACTGCGAATTGAATTAAAAATTAAGAGCATTCAAAAACGGAATCTTTATCCTCATACTCATAATACATACCGAATATAAGTCAATCCTTCATGAGTTATTTAATGAAGAAGTCAGTCTTTCATTATCTTTTTTATTCCAGTAATTATATGCTTTCAAGTCACTAATAATTTGTATACAAAATCATTGCTTCGAGTAACTCTTCTTAAGACAAATAGTTTGCAAATAGTTAAATGATTTTAAATATTCAAATCTAATCCAAGGAGTAAGTTTCCGTGGCTTCGTGGTTTAAATGTTTGATTATGACATTGTATTAAGTAAGTTCGATCTCTAGTTTTGCTATTGTGTTTTTATAATTTATACCCTTGGCAAAACCATGAAACTCCCCAATACCCTCCCCAGCTATGAATTAAATAATGCCACTAATTTCTAGCAGAATAATTTTGGCTTTAAATAACCTCCGAAGGTAGATGTGTCATAAAAAAACAAAAACAAAACAAAAAACAACAAACTAATCTAATACAAATAATTTTCGAAACAGTCTATTTCGGTTAGTGATTATTTCCTGGCAGTTGCCTCATCGAATCTGACTGCTAGGTCGACTAGGCAACTAACAGTTGCCTAGTCGACACCAACTGCATCACTGCAGAAGAGTATGAGTTGGGGACACCAATGAGTTTCCTGAATGACACTAAACAATCAGATGTAAAGTTCCAGTATTATTGGAGCTTTGGGAATGCAGAGAACCCCTTCATTGCCATCGCTCCCAGGTCCAATATGGCCCGGAGTGACAGCACCTAATAGGGTCCTATCTATCGGTCAAATAAAACTTAACTGTGGTTTCGAGAGTTAGTTAAATGAAACTGCATTTTTATGCTAAACTGAATTAATCGAAATAGAACTGTTTCGACATTTAGATGGCGTACTATGCAACAATGAATTGTTTAAATAAAACTGTTTTTGACATTGAAACTACTTACGCTGAATTGAAATGTTTGAATTAAAACTGTTTTACTAAATTGAATAGCTTAGAATGGATGTGTTTTTGACAGTGAACCTGTGTACTCATGCTAAAACTTAGAGTTTTGAAAAAATGATTATTTTTATAAAAATGGATTTGGTGTAAAATAACCTACGAAGGTTGATATGCCATAAAACACAACCAACCAACCTGACAGGTACTTCGACTCTCAATCGGGAAGGAGTGCACCTCACCTGGCGTAGTTGCTTATGTACTATACAGCGAGAAAGAAGTAAACGAGTTCAAACACAAGTTGTACTATTACGTTAACTTTCGAGCAAACACTCTTCGAAAAGGCATGAACCCCCTTATCCACCCAAACTATATCTTAAATTGTACCACTACCTTTCTTCAACAAGGATGCCTTTGGCATGAAATTACCCACAAAGGTTTATATGCCATTAGACAAGCACACCAAAAACGTTCGGAATCAGAATTGACCTGGGAGTAATAGAAACGAATAAATGATTCCATGCTCTACAGAACTCTGTGAAACTCAAGTACACGTCCTTTTTTGAGAGTTTTCTTTATCAACAATTGATATAAACCTATCTATTACTTTCTCTCTCAAGGTTTTGATGCAATTATTTTGTTATTATTTTCATACATTAGACAATTCCAGTTTAAGTTTTACTAAATTTTTTATTATCTTCGATACATATTATTCTTTCGTGTTGGGAAGATAACGACACCGTAAATAAAAAATAAAAAAATAAAAGCGAATAAAATAAAAAGATTTAAGAAATGTTAGTAATCATTTATAAGAATATTTATAGTGAGTGCTTCATCAACAAATAGGTTTTTTGTTTGATTGGAAATAATGAAGAATTCCCTTTCTGCTGCTGTCGACATTCTGAGATGGTTTGGTTTGGTTTCTTTTTTTAATGACAAATCAAATTTCCTGAGTTATTTAACGCCAATGCTTTATCTATGTGCACAAAAATGAACAAAAAGAAACTTACTTCAACCTGGCTAAAAATGAAATATGAAGGAATATCAAGTAACATTTGATGCATAATTCTTCGTTTTTCTCAAATATTCACAACTGATGTGAGCGATTAGGGTCTGTGTGTTGCCAAATACGGTAATTTATAGGATTGATATTGATTTCTTGCTTTACTGGTATTTAAACTTTCAAGGGTTATTCAATGCCAAATGTATCCTTGTTGAAGGAGAGTTGTGGTTCTATTTTTCTCATAGTTAGAGGAGTATGTGAGCTTATACATTTCCCCGGCTATTTGTTCAAAAATGAATGTAATAGCATGATTGAAGTTCGAACACACTTATTACGATATCGCAGATTAGTATGTTAGCCATGACATCATAACTCATCCTCCTGAAAAAAAGGAAGCAAAAACAAAAACGGAAAAAACATTGTTTAACAATAGTAAAAATGAAAACTTTAATGATATTTGAAAAAGATGCCGTATATACTCATGTAATGGACGATTGTTTTTAGACCAATTTTTGACCTAAAAAAAAGAGATCATTCATTTCATGAAAAATATTTTTTAAACGTCAAACATAATCTAGTTTCTAGGACTAAACTTCCCATAACTTTGATCCAAAGTGTCAACATATAGCCTTTGTTTAATGTCATATCAACCTTCACAGGTTATTAATTCCCATGTGTATCTTTGTTGAAGTACAGTCGTACTACTCAACCCATACCTTGGGAAATTTGGAATCTTATATTTTTCCCAAAGGTATTTGTCCAGAATTTAACGTAATAGCGTGACTAAAGTTCGAACTTACTTTTTGTGATGTCACAGTCCAGCATATAAGTCACTACACCACGAGGAATCTTACAGTATATTTAAGATAGTTTATTATTTATATCATATATGATACAGGGTGTCTCAAAAATAGATGCAACCATTAAGCATTAGCTAGTCTATGTGTAAACATATTTAGTCAGACTGACAGGAAATTTGACTGAATCATGGATACCATGGGCTATGTTTTTGTATATTAGCCTAGGATTGTAAATACTTTATATAATTCTTTGAAGTGGACAGACTCTATATTCCAGCAGAAATATCAAGGTCTTGAGAATACTTTCAAAGTAAACACAGTAAACTACATAAAGTCCTAGACTACATTATTTCTTTACGGTATAGACTTGATTGTTCTGTTTTACAGTTGAGTAGAAACTATAAATATGCGTTTGAACGTTTTCTTTTGATGTTAAAGAAATATTTCTTCTTGGTTAGCTTAGTCAAAAGATGGGGGTCATTCATTACACACTACATATGATAACAAGTTGATTATTGTAACTAAAAAAATATGGGATTATCCACTATATGAATCCGTTCATTTATCGATTCTATTCAGTATATTTATATCTCTCTTCATATTACTCTTACTATCAATTCATCAATCGAAAATGCGTCCATAATTTTCGATGACATTTTGTTGTCTTTTTCTTAGGTGTAAACTTTGAGACTTTGAATTCAGACATGAACAGTATTTGAATAAATACGTAAAATGTGCGCAACATGGTGTGAGCAGATACATTTTCATATCTGCTTTAAATTATTATTGTTGATATCTATCTCTCATTTGTATATAATCAGGTAATGAACGACTTGTAAGACCAATATTCACCTAAAAAAAAGGGGTCATTCATTACACGAAGTATGTTTTTGAAAACTGGAAGCTTACTTTCTGTCTAGGGTGAATCTTGGTGTATTTTCCATACAAAGTGTCCCTGTATAGCCTATACATAAACAAAGGTTATTAGCTAAGATAATAAATGTTTTAACATGGTTTACCATTTATAACACCTGCTTATATAAGGCGTATAAATTATTATAAATAGTAAATTAAGTCATGTAAAAACCTCATTATCACCTCTAAAATCTTTGTAGAAAAACAGTAGACTACATCAAAGTCTAGACTACATTGTTTATGTGTGGCATTGCATTGTTTTTTTTTTGTATTAAAGTTGACTATAAGTTATTGATAAACATTTAAATGTTTTCTCTTTAAGTCATTGGATGTTGAAATTGGTTGGTTAGGGGATTGTTTAGTTTAACGGTCTATCACCCCTTCTTGGGTCATTTAACATCGGATTGATTCATTTTGATTAATGCTACAAAGAATTTAGTTTAGCATAAATACAGTTTTTTGTTTACTCACAGTTGAATATCAAAAACAGTTAATTTCAAACGATTCAGTTTAGTGTGATTACGCAGATTAGTTCTATTTGACACATAGATACGACCCTATCAGGTGCTATTACTCCGGGCCTTAAAGGTCCCGGGAGTGATGGCAATGAAGAGGTACTCCAGACTTTCTTAAGCTCCAGTATTGCTGAAGCCTCACCAGATTGTTTAGTGTCGTATGCAGGACACTCGTTCGGGGAGTCTTACTCCGTTGGAGCGATACAGTCAGTGTATTCTGCAGCCCCAGCTGACTGGGCCACAGGAAACTCGTTGGGGAAGTCTTATTCCTCTGCAAAGATGCTATCAGTATATTCTGCTGCCCCAACTGACTGAACCAATAAATATTGGTCCTCGCCTGAAAATAAAACAACTGTCAAACATGAGGATGATGTTGATACCAATTACAGTTGACGCTCTTGGAACAATCCGAAAAGGATTGGAAAAAAACTGGGAGTCCTGGAAATAAAAGGAAGACCAACCAAACCATAGTATTGTTAAAATCGGCTAGAATACTGAGAAGACCTGAGAAGACTTGCCGTCACTCAGAACACAGGGAAAGAGCGCCATCTAATACAGGTGTGAAAACTCCCAATGAGTGGAATAATAATAGTAGTAGTAGTAGTAGTACGCAACAAAACCGAAAATGTAGGTTATATCGTGAGAGAGACGGAAGGATCATTCACATAATAAGTGAATGCATCAAATTAGCATACGACTGGGTGGGCAAGGTTATACACAGGGAATAGTGCAAGAAATTGGAATTTGACTATTCGAACAAATGGTATATACACAACCCAGTATCTGTCGTGGATAATGAGACACACAAACTTATATAGGATTTTGACATGCTGACGGATCTCCTAATCTCGGACAGACAATCAGACCTTATAATAATCAAAAGCAAAAAAGAGAACTTGCAAAATTGTGGACTTTGCTGCCCCGGCTGACCAGAGAGTAAAATTGAAAGAAAATGAAAAGGACTAATACCTTGATCTTGCAAGGAAATTGAAAAAATAGTAGAACATGAAAGTGACGTTTATACCAATTGTAATTGCTACTCTTGGTACATTCAACAAAGGATTATTAAAGGGACTGGAGGACAAGGAAATAAGTGGACGAGTGGAGACAATCCAAACTACTGCATTATTGAGATCGACCATAATACTGAGAAGAGTTCTGGAGATTTGAGCAGACTTCTTACTCAAACTTCAGTAAATGACCATCAGCTAACGCTGATGAGAAAAACTCTCAAAGGGTAAATGAAAATAATAATAATGCTCACCGATTTTGAGATATAAACTGATCACCTAATCTCGGCCAGACGACCAGACCTTATAATATCCAACAAAAAAAAAGTAGAACTTGCAGAATTGTAGATTTTGCTGTCCCACCTGACCACAGAGTAAAATTGAAAGAAAATGAATTGAAGGATAAGTACTTGAACCTTGCTAGGAAATTGAAAAAACTGATGAACATGAAATTGACGATTATACTAATTGTATTTGGTGCTTTTTGTACAGTCACCAAAGCATTGATACAAGGACTAGAGGACTTGGAAATAACAGGACGAGAGGAGACCAATCCAAAATACTGCATTATTGAGATCGACCAGAATACTGAGAAGAGTACTGAAGACTTGCGGAGACTTGCCGTCACTCAAACTCATGTGAAAGACCATCAGCTAACACTGATATGAAAAACTCTCAAAGAGTAAAAATAATAATAATAATAATAATAATAATAGCCCACTCGGTACAGTCCCGAAAGAATTGATTCAGGGACTAGAGGACTTTTAACTACAGCCCTGCTGAGATTGGTCAGAATACAGAGAAATGTCCTTGGGACTTAAGAGACTTGCTGTCCCTCAGACTCCAGTGAAAAACCATCAGCTAAAAAACCAGCAGTTGAAAAACCATCATTTAAAAAGCAACAATAAATAGGATTGAGTGATCGATTGATTGATTTTGACAGCATGTCAATCCATATGTGATTATTTTATGCCTAGAAGTGAGGGAATTGCGTATATTGTACGTTTTTATCTATATTTTGTTCGTGCAGTTTAGTGTTTTTCCACACCGTTATTTGATATCAGGTATTCCAGTCTAATACAAATAATCTGCAAACTGTTGTTTATGACCCAAAGATGCGAATCTAACAGACACTACAAGTCAAAGTGAACCTGGGAGTAATCGCGATGAATATGTACATCCCACTCTCTAGCGACATATACAGCTTGGTGTTATACCCAGGACACCTTTTTTTTCAGTAGTTGGTTCTACGCCTCTTCTCTGGGGTAGAATAACATGGAATACAATAATAATAATTGGTTAGTTTTACGGTATGATAACTCTTTATATAATGCTGAATCTGGTGAGTATGGAGGATGCAGTAAAGTCACCCACTTAAATGAGGTGATTTTGACGCTTGATGTTTGTATTTGGTTTAGTGATTGTCATTCATAAAGAGGACATGATCAACAGAAAAGATTTAGTGCTTTAGACTATCATTTTTAAGAGGGTTTAAGAGGCAAACATTATACCTGTGACAAGGAAGTGAAAACTGCAGAGATGAAGTGGCTCTAAGAGAAATCAAACGATTTTTACAAGTCAGGGATACATGTTCTCATGCGAAGGTGGAACATTGTTATTGAGAGAAATGCTGACTTTGTTGAAAAGTAGGAATGTGATTCACATAAAACCGGCTTCATTTTGTTGAATGATACATGTTCCTTTGTCGGTAATTATTTCTGAACTAAAGAAAAAGGCATTACTTTTTTACTTACTTTCGTAGGTTTATTTATTTCAAATAAATGTTAATTTATTGAAATAAATAACTTGCCACTCTCGTTTTATTTTGTCATTTCTTTGGTTCAATTGTTGATCAGTTTTATACAAAAAAACTGTCAATATAATTCTAGTTAGAAGGATAGAAGGTTTCTAATCAAATAAATATAATTCTAAAGCTGAGCTCCTTTTCGTTTTACCTTTCACTGAGATTTTGTGTCTCTTTCAGGAAATGACTGTCAGTTGATTTCATGACATTTTGCTCACTGGAAAATGAAGAGCGAGATATTTTTTCTCTCGTGAATTTTATACTTTCCATAGATCTAAGGATTATCCGGTATCGCTTGAAAGCCTTATTTACCAACTAACAGACGCAATCTGAAATTAGGGATACACCATTTTATTACTGTTAGTAAAATTAATTCCAGTAGGTAAATCTTTTTACATTTTTCAAGCTGAACCCATACAAATTTGTCAATTTAATCAGATTTGGTTTTGGCAGGTTTCGTTTTTTTTTTTGTATAAAAGAATATTTACTTTCAAGAAATAATTACTGTCAAATCCATCTTTGTAAAAGAACAGTAATGGTACTTTATAACACAAAACAGGAGGATAATGGGGCTTTAAACTTTTCCCGAGAGCATTAGTCTAAAAGTGAGCGCAGGGGCGTGAATTGAGTTGAAACTCGCCTTCTGCGATTGTACAGTCCAGCATGTTAGCCGCTATGCCTCGGCGACTCCCCACGGTTTAATTAGAACACACACACACACACACACACACGCGTATATATATATATATATATATATAGGTGTCTGTGTGTGTGTGTTTTAACAATTAGAGAAAATTTCCTGAAAAAAATTGTTTTTCAAAACCATTTTCTAGAAATGCAAACACAACATTGTTTGGAATAACTTTATACTAAAACCTATGAAAATCTCACAAAAAGTATTCGTTTTGAGACAATTCAAATTAGAGTGCTTTAGGCCTGAACAGTGGTCTGTCATCAAACATTTGTTGATTGCGAAGTGCAAACCATGTTATGATTACAGAAGAATATATGGTTAGTACGGACAAGCTGATTGTAGTAAGAAAAAATCCTTACAAATGGACTGAACATGGATTTGCATAACGACATTAAGTCGAAAAGACTGTTCATTGAATGGAAACATACAGACTCTCTGAAGACAGAAAAGCTCCGGGTGCAACGGTCAGTGAAGAGGTCAAGTTGACAGTCTTCTCTGACATAAATGGACCCATCATTTTTTATTGTAAACGCTGCAAAAGTAAACAGTACTTTCTATAAACAACTTCTGGGATTAATTCATCTTTATTAATGATACTCTCTCTCTCACACACACACACACACACACACACATATATATATATATATATATATATATATATATATATATTTACCTAACCATTCCGCTCGGGCAGGACATGACACAAAGTAAATTTTTAAGCAAAGTTTAACAGGTTTGAGTTTTCCTTCTCCAAGACTAGTTGCCTCCCTAAGGCTGAAGAACCCAGTATATATATATATATATATATATATATATATATATATATATATATATAAGAAAGATGCGTAAAAAGGGCTCCAGGCTAGTATGACAAAGTAAACTATACATTTTTAAACAAAGGATACCAAGTGATTTAGAAATTAACACCTTTAAAAATGTTATGTATGGTTATGTGATAATTACGTAAAGTTCTCGATCCAACCATAAATGGAAAGACATAGTGCAATAGAAAGATAATTGCTATTCACCACTTAAATTCCTAGGCAGGAGAGCTTTGCTTAATTCTTATCAACGCGCGTGCCAAAAACGTTTAATATTGGTTACTGAAAAGTATATATTTGCTTGCTGAAGGACTGACTTCAGCATTGTATAAAGAGTCAACATGCCGTAAAACCCACATTCTAATCAATAATTATTTTCCCCCTTGAGAGTTTTTCACATTAGTGTCAGCTGATGGTCTTTGACTGGAGTTTGAGCGACAGCAAGTCTCTGCAAGTCTCCCGGAATCTTCTCAGCATTCTGGTCGATCTCAATAATGCGGTAGTTTGGAAGGTCTCAACTCGTCCTGTTACTTCTAAGTCTCTTGTCCTTTTACCAGTCCTTTGGTGACTGTACGAAGAGCACCAATTACAATTTGCCTAATCGTTATTTTCACCTTTTTTTTTAATTCCCAAGCGATGTCCGAGTACTTATCCTTCTTTTCACTGTCTTTCAATTTTACTCCAGCTGGGACAGAAAGTCCATAATTCTGCAAGTTCTCTTTTTTTGTTGATTATTATAAAGTCTGTCCGAAATTAGGGGATTCGCTTGTATCTAAAACTCCGAGAGAGATTTGCGCACCTCTTCCCCAGGACTGATGCTGGGTGGTGCATATGCCATTTGTTCGAATGGTCAAATTTGAATCACTTGTACAATTCCCAGTGGATCCTCTTGCCCACCCAGTCATGTTTATTCTTTATTATTAATACGTTAACTAAGATCAAACAAAATTCATGTGTTTTAATGAAGATAGAGCCATCTCCACAGTAAATAGCAAGACTCCGAAGTTACAAGATCAGTTCATATACATCGGTAGCAACATCACATCTAATGAAAGTGAATGCAGTAAGCTCATAGGAAAGGCATGATCTGATAATGACAGGTCATCGACAATATGGAAATTTGATCTCTCTGATAAAATAAAACATGCATTTTACCTAGCTATAGCCATTTCAGTACAATTGTAGGTTTGCATCACTTGTATTCTAAAGAAACGCATAGATAAAAAGTTAAACGGGAACTATAACTGAATGTTGCATTCTGTTTCAAACAAATTCTAGGATGATCAACCTACGAAATAATAGTTTTTCGGCCACTTACTTCTCTTCCTACACACCATCAAAGTTAAACGAACAGAACATGCTGAGACTCTGCTAAAGAACAAGAACAAAATCATGAGTTACATGGACTCATCAGTTTTGGCTGATTTGCCCCCAAAAATTACATTCATCAGGTCTTTCCGGACGATGGATGCAGCCTAGTCGACTTACCAAAAGCGATGACCGGTAGAGATGACAGTCAAGAAAGAGTCAAAGGCATCCGAGTATGATTATGACCTTCGTACGTCTAAAACGACTGCATCAAACGGTACACTCTTCCATGTGTTAAACTGTTGTCTAGACTCCTTCAAGACTTCCTCTAGACGTCCAGACCTCTCGACAAGTCATTGCCAAGTCACCATATTTTTATACAGAAGTCTTCATATGTTTTTGATTTTATTTATTATTATTTTTTTTTTTTTTGTTTAAAGACTTTCGCGGGTCATTTTATGACTAAGTCATCGTTGTAAAAGTACAGCAGTGATACTATTTCACGCATGGCTAGCGGATAGAGGGGGTACATACTTTTCTTAAAGGTATTAGTCCGAAAGTGAACATAATAACATGACTGGGGTTCAAGCTTGCTAACTTCGTGGCCGCAGTCCAGTACTTTAGCGATTACTCCTCATGGACACTCCTTATGATGAAAAATAGGTTGCCTGAAGTCATATACAGTTGAAATGATATCTTAATGTTTTTTACCCATCCAGAATAATTTTAAGAAACTTGAACAAACAAAAATAAAACAAAACGAAATCACAAGAAATATGTTCTTTTTTTTCGACCGAGAACTTCTCAGCATGACCTTGCAATAAGAAATAATAAAATCTGCTGATGGTTTCACTGAAGCGTTTGGGTGCAAAACGAAAGTGTGACTTTCTTTCTTTCTTTCTTTCCTTCTTTCTTTCTTTCTCTTCGTTGCTGTTGATATTGTTTTGTAACAGCCGAGTTTTGCTGTTACTACTCCCCTCCCTTTCACCTTCTATCACTTCTCCTCCTACTCCTACTTTTCCTCTACTCCTCCTCCATCTTACAAGATAATGAGAAAGTGGGGAAAATATATATGAAATAGCATATTATCTTTCAAAGAAGGTGGAATATGCGAATTTGCCGCTGGCAACCATTGTATAACATAAAACAGATTATTACCTCCCGCCATTCTGTCGCTTTCTTTCTGTGTAAAATGGTAAACGTGAGTGAAAATAATAATAGAATTAAAGCACATGCACACATGAGTAAAAAGCCTGATATATATATATATATATATATATATATATAAGTATACATATATATATAACTCATTCTCTTTCTCCCTCTCTCTCTCTCTCTATATATATATATATATACGCATTTACAAACTATCCATCTATCTTTCTATCAACCTTTTCAATCTAACGCAGATTGAGTCCGAGGTTGCTATATATATATATATATATATATATATATATATTGACATGGCTAATCATTATATATAAGAACATTATCTATCGCTCTATCAATCAATCTCTCTTTGCTATCTGGTATGGATTGAGATAGGCATCTTTCTCTCTCTCTTCCTCTCTCATTGAATGTATATATGCATGAACAAACTATTTTTCTATATATAAATCTATTTAATGTGGGTGGACACACACACACACACACACACACACACACACACACATACACACACACACACATATCTATCTATATATATATACAAGGTGCCTTAAAAAAAGATTCCAGACTTTTTTTGTACAGTCATTTAAAATTGGCTAGACACTTGAAAATTCAGTAGGTTATTGCTATACATCTAATTAAATGACTGACCGATTTCTATAATTTCTGGTTCAAATGAACAACTACTGTAGGAATCGGAATGCACCCTACTAAAGACTGATTGTCGCAGCTGGTGACTTTCAAAAATGCAATCTGGACGTGACGACACTTTAGAAGAACGATATGCAATTAAATTCTGTTTTAAACTTGGAAAAAATGCCATAGAAACGAATGGAATGCTTCAGACTGCTTTTCGACCATCTTGCATGAATCGAGCATCAGTTTTTGAGTGGCATAAGAGATTCAATGATGGCAGGGAGTCTGTGAGGAATTATGAGAGGTGTGAGAGGAGTAAGGAAGGCAGAACACCAGAGTTCATTAGCCAAATAAAGAATTTCATGGATAAGGACCGTCGTGTTTCTATAGAGACAATAAATGCTCAGTTTGATGTCAGTGTGGGAACTGTTAGCACAATTATTCGCGAGGAACTGAAGATTTGGAAGATTTGCACGACGTTTGTCCCAAGGGTGCTCAGAGGAGATTAGAAAGAAAGACGTTGTCATGACACCAGGAAGATGGTCAAGCTTATCAATTCAGATCCCGCAGTTCTTGATGCTCTTTTGACATGCAATGAAAGCTGGATCTACTGCTATGACTCAGAGACCAAGAGACAGACTTCCTAGAGGAAGCATGCTGACTCTCCCAGACCCAAGAAGGCCAGACAGAGCAAACCCACCCACAAACTTTTTATGGTCCCTTTTTTGACAACACTTGCATAATCTACAAGCACTGGGTTCCCGCTGGACAGAGAGTCAACAAGGATTACTATGATGAGGTTTTAAGGGAGTTCAGGAAGAGATTCTGTCGGAAGAGGCCAGCACTCTTCAAATCGGGTCAGTGGAATTTCCAGCAGGACAATGCACCAGTCCACAACTCGAAACATAAGATTGTTAAGTGTCATATCAGGATACTCGTTTGTGAGGGGTGTCTTACCCTTCTGCAGTGATGCTGTCAGCGTATTCTACAGCCCCGAATAACTGGGCAATTTATTTATCTAAATCAGTATACTCATATCTATCAACGGGTATATTACTGTTGAAATTTTGTGGTATGTAATAATAAAACCAGTAATTAAATTGAATAGTGCATATATAGATCGAAAAAGACGAAAAATATATATTACTATTCAAAATTTCACGCCTTAAATATCACCAGATAATACTTCATTAAGTATAACCTCAGAGTCACTTAGTACTGAGAATGTTCCTTGAAATTTAGAAGTTTGATTTACAGTTACATTATCAATCTATCTATCTATCTATCTCTGTAAATTTTATCATACAACGTGTGAAACGACAGACAATACCCTGTCCTCATCAGCCACTGACCGGTTGTGATCACGCAGTTTCGGTGGCTAAGATGGCTTTGTAAACCCTAAAGTCATCATCAGCTTTTGCCACCAGATAAGATAGGAAGATAAACACAGCGAAAGTTTCTCTTGGTAGTTTAAGTTTGTACTCGTGTTACTGATGCTTGCTTTCAGTTGTTAATGATGTGCGCTTAAAAAAAATCGTTATAAACGGCCATTCATATAATGAGCACATTTCACATGCGCGCGTTAGGCCGTTGTATCACGCGCATTTTATTTTCTTGATGTTTTTCGCAATCAAATGCTGCTCGACTCTTAGGTTGCTAAGGATTTCTCCGGAACGCTGGCGCTCAACAATTGAATCCTGAATGAATGTTTATATATATATATATATATATATATATATATATATATATATATATATATATATATTCAATCCAGGAAATTAAATGCCTTGCGGGAATGTTCACTGACTTTATTTTCTGCTGAGGAGTAACCCCCTTCAACCCAAAAAACAGTGCCCTGCTAACAGAACTGAACCACATCTGATTTTGACGTTCTAGTTCTGGAGTACTCCTATGTCCACTCTGATTTGATAGTACCTTTAAGATCCTTTGATGGGTCAAACAAGGAGTAGGAGATGGCACAACTCCAATCCCTAGATCACTCCACGTTACCATTGATCTGCATCTAGTAATACTGGGTGTTAAGCAAGTAGGCATCAAGTAACATTTTGGTGAGTCTTTGCTATGATTCGACCTGTGATTGAACCCCGGTCTCCCAGACCATTGGAGAGCTAAATTCTAAAGAAGGAATATTTATATTAACGTGCAATGGATGCGTTTCCTTAACGTTTAAGTACAAAATAACCATGAACCGGTTGACATGCCGTTAAAATCAATAAATCAATCAATCTAAAAAATAAATTATGAACGCTAGAAATTCGCAATTTACAGTTTCATGCGTTGTGTTCAATTACCAGCCGAAAATAAAATGAGGAAAGTGGTTTATCAGTCAGTATTATGAGATGAGGAAGAGTCATGTGTTAAGATGGAAGTACACCAGACATTTACACTGACAAAATAAAAGTGCACACGTGAGCTAGCTCACACACACACACACACACACACACACACACACACAGATATATATATATATATATATATATATATATATATATAATCCCTGCTACATAGTCTTGAACGAGCAGCAGGTGGCATAGGCCTCCAAACCAACGGAGACAAAACAGAATACATCTGCTTTAATCCAAAGGGCAACGTATACACACTAAATGGTGGTCCTCTGATACTAGAGGACAAGTTCAACTACCTTGCAAACAGCGTCTCATCAACTAAGAAAGACGTTAACACGCAATCAGCAAAGGCATGTACAGCTATCGGTCATAAAGAAGTCAGACCTGTAAAATAAAATGCAATATTTTTCCAAGCAGCATTTGGGTCAATACTGCTATATGGATGCATCACATGGACGATAACTAAACGTATGGAAACAAAGCTGGACAGTAATTACACTAGAATGGTTGGTTGGTTGTTTTGGTTTTATGGCATATCAACCTTTGTAGGTTATTTAACGTCAAATCCATTTTCATGGAAATAGTTCTATTCTAAATAATTCAGTTTTGCATAAGCACGCAGTTTAAATGTAAGTACAGTTTAATTGTGAAAAACATTTCTATTTCAAGCTATTCAATTTAGTCAAGCAGTTCTGATTCAGCTAATTCAGTTTAGTATAAGTACAGGTTTTGTTTGCACACAGTTAAAAATCAATAATAAATAGAAATGCTTTGGTATTACACTGTGTTTAAACAAAAACTATACTTATATTAAAGTGAATTGTTTGAAATAGAATTGTTTATTTGTATAAAAGTGGATTTGGCTTTAAATAACCACCATTAGTTGATTTGCCATAAAACCGTAACAAACAAAACATATATTACCATCATAAAGTTATTTTCAAACAGCAGAGTTCCACACAATTACAATGATTTTTACACACACACCAAACATATTCTTCTTTTTTTTTAGCATATAATTACTGCAATACTTCAGTCCACGAATCTCACGTTTTTTTGGGTAAATCCATTTTCTTTTATTAGATCTATCGACATTTGAAGTACGTAGTCTTGGCAGATTCTACACAAATAGGGTCCTAATGCATCTCCTTGCCGAACGCCAGCATTAATGTCGAAGAAATTCGTGTCTCCATCCGAAACCTTGACTTTCATGTTTCTTTTGAGCATCATTGTGGCTTTAAAAGTTCGTTTGGAGGAGACCACAATATAGAAGTATTTGCGCCATCTTCATCCTGCGTATGGAATCAAAAATCTGAGAGAAATCTACAATCAATTGAGTGACCTTGTCGTTTGAGTACGAGTTTCATGTAAAACTTCAACTAACGGTTCTCATGAGTTAATATTTCGAATATTTTAGCTTTTATACTTGCTTTGCAACATTTTTATGCAAAAACGTGTTCAATCTAATTTAATATATATATATATATATATATATATATATATATATATATATATATATAAAATTAACCTAAATCGCAAGTCGAAAATCTTCTACTAAAATTTCACCTTAACGGATCATCAGGAAGCCTAACTTCGTCTGAATTCTAGGAGAAATCGCTTTCTTTTATTCACCAAAAACCCACCTAGCTTAAAATTTGCATATAAAAAAAAATTTTTTAAATAAAAAAATTTTTTTTTTTCCTAAAACCTATCCCTAATTATAGAGTAACCACGCCCTTTTGTGTCTACAACTATTTAACACCTCCGATCTTTTGTTTAACATATTCCTACTTTTACAAGACGCTATCGCCAATTTTTCCTTCATACAAAGCCTACAAGCTCTATTGTCTGCCCTATATTTACAGCATTTCTTTATTACTTCCCATTTCATTATAGGATCTACCCCTGTGTTCTCCTTAAGCTCCCACAAATAACTAGATAATGCAGTGCTATGCCTATATTTCTCGAGCGAGAAACTTGTTTTATGGTTATAGTACCAAGTCTTAAAATCCCCTTGCATCGACCCAAATTATATCTTTTTATTTCTCTTATTATTCGAATCACTATATACTTCTACTTTATACACTACACATTCCTGCTTACATTTGCCTTCGAGGGGACATCTCACCTTATCCCTACAGTTACATTTATCAATTACCTTATTTTTCTTCGTACTTAATTTAGTTATATTACTCTTATTTATTATTCCATTAATGTTTGGCATGCAACTATAACTTAATTTAACACAATTCTTATTAAATATCTTATGTAACTGACTCCCACTAGGGAAATTTCTTTTTAATAACTTGAAGAATTAGATATTAGATTAGTATATATATATATATATATATATATAAGTTAGTAAGTTGGCCGACCGTAATCGAAGGCGACCCGAAAAGGTTGCCTTTTCAATAGCTTATAAACCCAGTTATCGGGGAGGGTGTTACTCTTTTTTCTGGATTACTCCACTTACGTTTAATACAGTCATTTTAATACTGAGTTGGCAAGTAGGCATCAAGTACTATATTTTAGCCTTTCATATGACTTGACTGGCGAACATTATTATGCCTACACACACACACACACACACACACACACACACATATATATATATATATACAGAGAGAGAGAGAGAGAGAGAGAGAGAGAGAGTGGTGGGGTGAGAAAGATAGAGATTAAATGAAAAACCATAAAAGACTAATCTTGCAACTTATAATTTCCCGCCAATAATCACTATTACACATGAAATGTAAAACTTCTAATACGTTTCTTTATCTATGATTTTAAATCTGACCCCATTTAAGAAAAGCTTCCCTGGCAGATATTAAATGATGCCTGTTGAATGACTGCTGTTTAATGGTTTATTTTGATAATTGGTTCGGATTAAATATATGTATGTCGATAAACACTAACACACATACACACACACACACACACATATATATGTATATATATATATATATATATGTATATATATATATTTGAGCAGACATCCGTACATATACATTGATGATAAATTCATTTATCCTGTAAAAAAGCATTGATATTAATCAAATAATTTCCTCTGTCGATTTTATTTGCATTGAACTCTTGACCGAGATTATTTAAGTTTTATATTCTATGGTTGAATATTTAAATTGTCCTGTTAGGAATTGCTTCCAACTCAAGATTAATTGGATTTAAAACTGACCTATATATATATATATATATATATATATATAGAGAGAGAGAGAGAGAGACGCCAAAATTTGTTTTAATTTACAAATACTTTCCATTGCTCTATGCACAAAAATGCATTAAAAAAGATAGGTTGAACTTTGCCACACCAATGATCGACTACATGAAACTATGAGACGTCAGTTTTTATCCTTGTCCCTTATCAACACACACACACACACACACACACACACACACACACACACACACACACACACACACATATATATATATATATACATATATATATATATATATATATATATATGTGTGTGTGTGTGTGTGTGAATGAAAAAAACTGGAATTAAACCTGACACTATGAAAATGCATCGATATGAAAAAAAAAAAAGTTTTTCAGAGGATGTTTTTATCTATATAATTATTTACCAACGACAAACGTTTCGGTTTTTAGACCTTCAGCATAGTACATGTGTTAATAAATAAAACGAAAAAAAGAGAATTTTAAAATATTCTATTTCTATTGTTTGTGCTGTTTCAATTTGATATGAGTTAAATTTTATTCATATTATTATAGATATTCCATATCATGGATATCCATCGTTTATAATGTTAGTATCCTTCTTCCTTTTTTCCTGCTTGTTAAATCTATCTATCTATCTATCTATCTATCTATCTATCCTTCTATCTATCTAAGTATTTATAAACAATGAAGCTAATTTATTTTAAATAAGGGATTATGTAACATTTGAATCGTTTAACATCTGAAGACCTTGTTTTTTTTCCGTCCTTGTACATTTTTAGACATACACCCCACCATATATATATATGTGTGTGTGTGTGTGTGTGTGTGTGTGTGCATACATACATACATAGGAGACTTGTTTGAAAACTTCCTTAGCTGACCAAGATACCCTCTTACAATATGACCCACTGGTGTTTATTTTTTAACATAGCAGTAGTCCACACACTTCTTCCATCTGTGGAAAATGTATTTTCAATAGCTTGCATTTTGAAACGTGTATATTTCTTTTAAAGGTAGATTCCACAATAAATTCCCTATTCTAGAGAAAGGCGTCTTATATCTTTTCATTCCATTTCTGTTCCTTTCTTTCCTGGATTCTATCATGTTCTCTGCTTTTTCAGAAATGCCGTCTTCAGATATTTTAGCACACCCTCCTTTCTCTGTATAGCTGTCTGTCTGTCTGTTCTTTCTTGGCCACTTATGTTCCCAGTTTTATTGTTTTCCAGGGAATCTTTTGGCTCTTCTTTTCTAATGGACAAAGAAAAAATAGATGAATAAATGAATAAAATAGATAAATAGATTGAAATAAAGAATTAAAAATGAATGAAACTCGATTCTTCCACCTTGAAATTCTTATCTGCAATTAGGTTTTTAAGTTAAAACCCTTGATACTTTTATTCGCTTCGATGACATACCTTTCCATTCCTAAAATATAATTGTATATATATAAATTTATATTTATGCATATAAGGCTACATGCGTATGACGATTTAAAAAAAGAAAAAGAAAAAGAAAAAGAAAAAACAACAAAAAGGGAAAGAAATTGTTGAGTAAGGAATAAAATTAACTTAGCATATCTTTCATCCAATTTGAAACGAAAAAAAGAACTCAACGAAAATAGTATGTAAGATTAGTATACTTTACGGCAAGCATCTTTGTTTTATAATTACTTGTTACATTTATCAGAAATTCTTTACAAATATTAGTTCATTACAATCTATCTATCTATCTATCTACCTCTTTGAGGTTTGATAAAAAATATCATGAGTAGATTAATCTTTTTAAATTTTTGAATGAACAGTTCTGCTTTGGTTATTCTAAAACATTTTGGTTTTCGAGGGAAGATATAAAAATAAAAGTAAGTATGGTTTGTTTGGTAAATGGCATGTCAACCTTTAGGGGTTATTTTGTGACAAAACCATCCTTCTAGGGGAACAGTAGCAGAATTAATAGAGTTTATACATTTCTCGAAGGTATTAGTCCGAAAGTGAACCCGCTTGCGTAACTGAATTTCGAACTTTCTTACTATGGTGTTGCAGTCCAGCATATTGGACATTACTGCAGAGATTTTAATATTATTTGGGTGGGATAGAACTACTCTGCCGAGATGCAGTTAGTTTATTCTATGGCTGGCTGTTTGGCTGTATTTTAGGGCACATTAACCCTTGTAAGTTATTTAATGCGAAATCCTTTGTATACACACACATATATATATATATATATATATATATATATATATATGATTTGTAAACGAATATTTTGATGATTACAACTTTTACAATCCATGGCTCATATGCTCGCAAACAGTTAAATGGTTTCAAGTATTGTTATCTAATACTACTATAGCCCAGTAAACTGGGGCTGAAGAATACACTGATTGCATCTCAGAAGAAGGGTAAGACTCCCCCCTATGAGTGACCTGGATATGATACTAAACAATCTGATGATCAGGCTTCTGTAATGCTGGAGCTTTCGGAAATACAGAGTACCCCTTTATTTCCATCGCTCCCAGGTCTACTCTAGCCCGGAGTGGAAGAACCTGAGAGTTTCCTATGAGATAAATAGAACTAAACTGTAATAACACTAAACTGAATTGTTTGAAACTAACTGTATTTACATTTAAATGTGTGCTTAAACTGCGTGCTTATACTAAATTGAATTGTTTGAAATAGAGCTGTTTTTGACATTTAAACTGTATACCTAATGAAAACTGAACTGGTTGAAATAGAACTGTTCGGACATTTAACTATGTGTAACCAAATAAAAATACTTATGACTTAATTCGGTGTTAATTCGGTGACTCGAAAAAGGTTGATATGCCGTGAAAACAAAACAACCAACCATCCATCCCTACTAGTTCTATTTGCCACTGTTAAATGGTTTCGAGTATATTAGAGTATTAAACAGTTCTATCTGGCTCATAGTAGGGACCTTAAAAGTATAAACACACCGGGTTATAGTGGACTTGGGGGTAATGGCAATGAAGTTGTATTCCATTTTTCCCAAAGCTCCAGATCTGGAATCTCACCATCAAAGTGTAATATGCAGACACTAATTAGTGATTTCTTACCCGTCTGCAGAGGACCAGCCGACCGGGCTGTTAGAGAAGTGCAAAGCAAGACTCACAGACAAAAGATGATGCAATTGTCATCTCTCTCTCACCCTCGCTTTCTCTCTCTCTCCTCCTCTTCCATCTCAGAGCTTTTTGGTACAGTTATCATCATTATCCTCATCAAGACATGCTGACAATACCCATGCTCTTAAATCCTCATCATCTATCTCTATGATTCATAAATTTTTTGAGTTCTTTAGACGGCATCAAGTATCTTCACAGATACGATCAAAGTTTTGTTTTGTTTTGATTTATTTTTATAGCATATCAACCATTTTAAATTATTTAATGCCAAATCCATTTTATTCATATAAACAGTTCTATTTCAAACAAGTCAGTTTAGAATAAGTACACAGTTTCAATGTCAAAAACACTTCTATCTCAAACAATAAAATTTAGCGTCAGCAGTTTCAGTGTCAAAAATAGTTCTATTGTAAACAATTCAGTTTAGCATAAGAACAGGGTTTCAATGTCAAAAACAGTTCTATTCAAACAATTCAGTTTAGCATACGTACTCAGTTTAAATCTCAAAAAGAGTTCTATTTAAAAAAAAAATCAGATTATAAAAACACTTTTTAGTTCTATCTGGCCCATAGATATGACCCAATCAAGTGCTACCGCTCAGGGCTAGAGTGGATCTGGAAGCGATAGCAATGAAAGGGTACAACTGATTCCTCACTGCTCTCGCAGTACTGGAAGCTCACCAGCAAATTGTTTAGTGCCATGTCTAGAATACTCGTTGGTGGGGGTTTCCCCTTTCCAAAAAAGCAGCCGGTGAATTATATTCCTCCAGCGGACAGGGCAATGATTGAAGGAAAAGTATCCATGAGTATGAGTACATTGAAGAACGTTGCGGTTAGCTAGTCACCGTTTTCCTGCATATCTTGCTTGCCTTCCTTGGATGTTTTATGATTTTTATATTATGGCGTTTCCTTAGAGTCAAAGTGGAGCAACTAAACAGTACTACTCACACGACTACTACTAGTCAGAATTCCTATATTATTGTATCAGAAAGATCAGATTTCTTTGTTCATTATATAATGCCAATGAGGTATAAGTACTGGTCTACTAATTTGGTAGGCTTGCCATAAAAGAAAAGATGATATCATCTTGATTAAAACTCATAAACTATGTTTTATCTGAGTTCATGTATAGACCAATACCTCATCTGTGGCTCCAGGCTATACAATAAAGATTTGGCTAAAGCAGGTGTATTTATTAGAAGCGATAGTTTGGTAGAAAATAAGAAACATGAATTTATTTTCGAGTCAACATTTTGAAACGTGCTCGGTTCTATAATTGAGCAATTTACTATCAGCCTCATAATCTAAGATGCATAGCATTGCTTTTCAGAAAGGCATAAAATATAGCTTTTTTTAAAAATAAATAGTTACGCTATAAAAGTTATAAAACTCTTGCTTATACATATATATATATATATATATATATATATATATATATATATATATATATATATTATTTCATTTAAGTCTGTGAATCAACAAAATAAATAATCCGAACAAAGAGCTCAATGCACGGCTAACTAATATATATAAACATATATAAAACAGTGAGTAATATGCTTACTTATGCGAGAGCATTCTGCTCTCTAACTTTAAGATTTGAAACATCTTTATGAATTTAGCATTAGACAGATTAAGATAATGGCAATCTATCTGACCAATGACTATGGATTAATTCAAATCAAAGAAAAAAACTTTATAGAAAGATTTAAGCCATCATTACGCAGATCTTAACACACACACACACACACACACACACACACACACACACTTATATATATATATATATATATATATATATATATATATATATATATATTGTCATCCACCGACAGACAATTTCGTTGTATCACAATTCTTCAGTGGGGCTAGACACGTAGGACGCTTGAAGCGAAACCCGCCCAAATTTACCTAAGACTTAGTATCATACCGTTCAGCTAACAAGCGAACCACGTCAGCACGGGAAATATGAGACATTAAGTAGTAGTTTTCGTTTAAATCTATACCTTACCGGATACCAGAGTGTTCAATTCGTTCGAAGAGCTTTGCATTATGCGAGTGGCAGCCGTAAATTCCTTCACCAGGGTGCGCAACCCCCCTGGGGTAGCGTATATATTGTCATCCACAGACAGACTGTTTCGTTGCATCACAACCCTTCAGTGAGGCTTATATATAAGGATACACACTTGCTAGTTTTCAAAACACACCCTAAAACAGATAGTACACACATCTAGGGCCGTTTTACACACTCACACACAAACACATACTCAGCATACATACGTGTATACACACAAACTTATTAATAACATACACACACATACGCGCTGACACATACAGATACTTAATATAATAAGCGATAAAATTGAATAAAAGAGGGAGAGAACAAAAAACCATAGACAAAACAGCCAAAAATTGTCACGGATAATTGATTCCAAAGGGACAACCACAGATAATAAACCTGGAGTCAACAAGAAATGAACAGAATAACGTATGAACCCCCATCTATTATAAGGATATTCAACACACAATTTTCATCCTCAAGCAATAAACAGGAAGTGAATATTTTAATAGTGATATATTTCAAGACTAATTAAGCCACTAGGCTTAAATGTAAAATGAGTGTTTGTATTATTAAAAATTGCGCTTTTTAGCGACAATTTATTTGATAACGAGATGCTTGGTTATTGTTTAAAAATGTTTTCTGATTTACAAATATTTTTTAATAAGATACAGAGGAAAATATTTTTATTCTATTCGATGATAGAATTGTTGTTTATTGAGGAATAAAATATATCGTTTGTTGCTTTTTTTTAATTTTTAATATGAAGAGATTATCTGGGGTTTTAATTTACTGTTCAATCTTTTTCGCGTTAGACACACTGTCATAAAACCATACATTGCAATTATTACATACACTTTTTCAAACCTCTGAGTTTTAGTAAAGTTAGGCTCCCAATTAAAACTGTGGTCTGTTTAGCTGAAATGTTTTTCAAATTTTCTTGCGAATCCTATATATATATATATATATATTGTCATCTACAGAAATTCTATTTCGTTATAACACAAATCTTCAGTGTGGTTAGACACGCGAGATTCTTGAAGCTGGGATCAGAAACCGACAAACTTTACGTCAGTGGGTTATCTCACACCAAAGCTATCGTACCTTACGGAGTAAACGAAGGAATTTTTCATATATATTTATTTACATATATGCTTATTGACTACCGGAGTGCTCAATTTATGTAAAGATCTTCGCACTAGCGAGTCATTGATAGCCAGCTATTCCCCACTCGAGTGCACAATATATATATATATATATATATATATATATATATATATATATATATATATATATATATTGCAAATAAACTGAATACTATGACAAAAAACAACGTGCTAATTTCTGAACGTAAAAATAGGTTCTTGAAGCAGAATCTTAAAAAATTTCTTTGAGAATTCACAGACAACAATATTTGACTCGCGGCGAAAATATGAAGGATTAAAACACCAAATAATTTAAAACAGTTTTTCCCTTCTAGTTTTTATAAAATACATTTTTAGCCAATCAGAATTATGGATAAATTATCACCTTTTTAAAAATCATATTTCGAGCCTACCTCAATATTATATATAGTTATAAGAATAATATTTCTCAGTTAAGGACAAATTTTATTCTGTACTTCCTCCAAAAATTTCGGTTTACTTTTTTCAGAAAAAATCAACATTCTTTTCTTTTAAGTAGGCGTTTAATTTTGACATCACTCAATAATGTTAAATTGAACGAATATGTAAACTGTTTCTCATTGATCAATAAGTACTGATATTACAGCGTACATTTGCTAATGAAAAATGTCCGTTGCAGCTAGTTACATTCCATCGCATAAATATATTTTACCAATTATATACTTATAAGCTGACACACACATTTTTAGTTTCACAAAACATGTCCACTTAGATTTAGGTTAATAAAAACTGCTACATTTTCATGCATGCATCTTTACTTTCTCTCTATTTACGCTCAGGTTGATATTGAATATTCTTAAAATGAATGATTTTGTAACATTTGTTTTTCAGTATATATATATATATATATAACTGGAAGAAAAATTCAATAGAACATCATTAGATTATTAAAGATTTATTTCAGCTGCTCCCTCCATATGAGAAATTAAGCTCTTCAGATAGCCATCACATAATGGAGAGAAACAATTATAAGTTATTCTTTCAATGGATTCTTACATGTTTAACAAAAGAAAAAAAAAGAATAAACATGGGGGACAAAAAGACATGGGCTAGAAGTTGTCATGTCTGTTTTGTGTCATGTATCCTAATGCATAAAAAATTAACAAAACTCACTGAATCTTCAGCAAGTAAAATATTTTCAATTACTTAACATATTTTATTTTTAGAAAAAATTCTACTTCGTTGAGTCATCAATGAATATGAGAAATGGATTTTTGAATACGGGGCAAAAACCAAGCGGTGGAAGTCCCCAACATCACCAAAGGTGATGAAAGTAAAACAAAGTTAAAAGTCAAAGTCATGTTGCTCTCATCCTTCGATGTAAGGGGGTATCGTTGACTGCGTGTTCTGGTCACAATGCTTGACGATCAATCAGCAAGTCTACAAGAAGATTCTAGGGAGCATCCTTTGCTCAGTGCTCGAGTCCGGAAAAAAAACTATCCTCTTTACTTAAATTTGCTCCGTACGAGTTTTTAATTTTTTTTTTTCCAGGCTCAAGGGGATCATCAAGGGGATTCAATTGAAAGGCATGAAAGTCATCAAAAAGCCGTAACAACGTAGCTAAGGGGTATCCCAGAAAAAACGTTCCAGCAACGAATAGAACCGTGGTATGGAAGGATAGGGAAGTTCACAAAACTTTAGGAGTATGATTAAAATTAAAGGAGTAAAAAATAGGAATATACACTACGTAAATAGCCCAGTAGACTATATACATATATATATATTAATTGAAAAATCCGACAAAATTTAAAAATATCAGTGGAAAAGTGAACAAGACCGAACACAGACAACGAATTCAACTGATATTTTGTCTTTATTTACCCAAAGACTTCATCAGAATATTGGCGACCACATAATAGTAAACAAAAGAGGAAATGAATAAAATGACTGATGGTCATTTTTCTTTTTTCTTAATCTTGTTCTTTTTTGTCTCTCCTTCTTTCTGCCTCTCCCTCTTTTGCCTACTGTTATACAGTCGCCAACATTCTGATGAAGTCTTTGCGTAAATGAAGTTGAAAGATCAACTGAATCCATTGTCTGCGTTCGGTATTATTTCCCTTTACCACTTATATTTTTACACACACACACACACACATATATATATATATATATATATATATATATATATATGTGTGTGTGTGTGTGTGTGTGTGTGTGTGTGTGTGTGTGTGTGTGTGTGTGTGTGTGTGTGTAATGGGTAAATTAGCAGTATGTTAAATTATTAATTTCGGTCATGCACTTTAGTAGTTTCATGTTTTATTTACAGTGCAGCAATGTAGAATAAGTTGGCCACTGACTGTGAGAAAAGCAACTCCATGACAAAATTAACTCCAACAGGAATTTTCAAAAAGTATGCTATATTGTTTTGTATTCACTACAAATATCTTGTGTTTGGGTGACAATATGAAGAGAGGTTTATATTCATATTGATGAAAACCAAACACCCACTTCATATTATGGTGTGTAGGGTGGTCGTTAGTGATGTTAACTTTATGCCTCCATTATTTTTCCTACATAGCGTCAGACTCAATGGGGAGACCAACACCAAGTTCCTAGAGGAAGTTGGCCCAGTCAGCTAAGACTTCAGAAAATACCGAGTGCATCTCTACAAAGGATTAAGACTCCTCCAAAAAGTGTCCTGCATATGACACTAAATAATCTAAAGGTTAACCTTCAGTAATACTGGAGCTTTGGAAAATGCCGAACACTTTTTTATTACCATCATTCTCAGGTTAACTCTGGCCTGGAGTGAAATAGAAGTTGTTATTTTTAACGGTATGTAAGCAAAAAAAAAACAAAAAAAAATTGTACTCATGCTAAGTTGAATTGTTTAAAATAGAGCTGTTAATATGTATAAAATACATTTGTCATTGAATAACCTACAATGGTTGATATGTCATAAAACCCAACCAAAATAAATCTTATAAATTTAATATATATGCATAAAATGGATTTGGCATTAAATACCCTATAATGGTATATGCCATAAAAACCAACTAAACCAAAGTGGTTTGGTTGAATTGTGTTTTATGACACATCAACCGTTGTAGGCTATGTTTAATGACATATCAACCAATGTTATTTTATGCGAAATCCATTGTTATACATACAAACATTTCTATTTACGACAGTTCACGTTAACATAAGTACACAGTTTAAATGTAAAAGACAGTTTTATTTCAAGCAATTCAATATGGTATAAGTACACTGTTTAAATGTTAAAATAGTTATATTTCAAAATTGTCAGTTTATCATAAGTACGCCGTTTTTTGTTAACACAGTTAAATGTAAAAACAGTTCTATTTCAAACAATTCAATTTAGTAGTTATGACCAGCTCATTGTCCAAGTGGGTAGAGTGTTCGCCAAAGGTCCGCGAGACCGGGGTTCAATCCCAGGTTGGGTCATACCAAAGACTTCAAAAATGGTACTTGATACTTCTTTCCTTAACATTCAGCATTATAAGGTACGCATCAATGGTACAGTGGAGTAATCCAGGGAAAGGAGTAGCGCCCTCCCCAACACCCCAGTGTAGTAGCTATTGAAAAGGAAGCCTTCAGGTCGCCCTCGACAACAGTCACCAACTTTACTTCCACTGTTTAGTATAGATAGGACCCTATCAATTGCAAACACTCTGGGCCAGAATGGACCTGGAAGCGATGGTAATAAACCGGTACTCGAACTCTAGCTGGGCTATTACGTTTTCTTTCGAACTAATACTCTTGGGAAATTTATGAACCCCTTTATCCTTACCCTTACTTGGGGTTAAATAATACCACTGGTGTACTTCTATAAAGATATACTTGGCATTAAATAACCCAAGATTGTGGATATGCCATTAAATAAAGTAACCCAACTAAACCAGACCTCTGCTAGAAGTAATGACAAATTTTGCTGTAAGAACAGCTTCGAAATTTTACTAACCAACATGAAACGGCCAATAAAAGAATTCATCAAATCATTTACAGTCAAAATAAAATATACCAACCAGAATATCTGCAGACTACATTCTCTCTCTCTCTCTCTCTCTCTCTCTCTCTCTCGGAAGCCATAATTTTCAGTTATATAATAACGAATGTTTCACGCCTTATCTGTTGCTAGTTTATTTACAACTAAAGTAAAACCAAAGAAAAAAAAACAAAAAACAAAAAAACAAGAAATAAAACAAAAATGAACAAACAAAAAACACAAACAAAACAAACAAATAGTTGAGTGAACATCCTCTAAAATTGATAATTCCATAATTTTTGCCAAGGGGAGTATATATGCATGTGCGTTTTTGTATGTAAAATTATGCGTTTGCGCGTGCGCGTGTGTGTGTGTGAGGGGAAAATGAACAATAAGTTACATTTCCAAATTTATAACTCGCGTTAATATCCGCCAAATTTCAACTATGGAAATATATTAAATATCTTGTAGAATCCAAATATTTTCCCTTTAAATTAAATCTCTGTATTTCCCTCTCCCCTTTTCACACCCTGTGTCTCCTTCACTATATATATATATATATATACGTATGCTTGTATATGAGTCCTCGCATTCATAACAAACATCCCTTTCTATTTACACTTGAGTTCCTTCGCCAGCAATAATTTTAATTGAATAGAATTATTGATTCTTTTCCCCTTGGGAGAATTGCAATTGTCTTTCGCCTTATCTTTGCAGTAAATAAATACGCAGATCCACACACTCACAACACAGGGATACACATACATCCACCAACCAACATACGTATATATATATATATATATATATATATAATTTTATCTGTTTTTCTCATTACTTGCCCACTCTCGTTTCCTGGACAACATTAATATAGCAAAGAACTCAATACACACACACACACACACACACACACACACACACACACGCATGCGCGTGCGCGCATACACAAAAACAGAAAAAAATAAAACAGTAATTTAAACAAATTAAATTAATTTTCAATGTGAAGAAATGCATTTTCAAACAAATAAACAAACATTTGCTCATGAAATTAAACGAACGGTGCTAATTAAACAAAATCAATTTTAATACTCACGCCAGAGTACGTACATGTCCCCACCTTGAAAGCCCCCGCCCATATACATTTATGTACGTATACACACATGAGTATTTAAGTAAACCAGTAGTTTGATTCTAATCTTATCATTCTAACACAAAAAAAACAGCAACTCTGTAATTTCACTCTCTACTACTGGGTGTCTCAAAAATGATGCAACCCATTAATATAATAATGATTTATTACTGAGACGAGTGCAATGCCTGAAAAAATGCATCCATTGACCAAGAGACATCAAATCAATGTTTTTTTTTAATTGTTATTAGTTCAGCTTCCAAGATTTGTAATCTTCTTTTGAGTTTCTTGTCTCAGTGATAAATCTTTATCATATCACTAGGTTCCATCTGTTTTAAATGATTTCGTCTCCAACAAAGCAGTGACACAAAAAAAACCCAACTTTTTCTCTCTTGTCCAAGGCACTGGGACCAAGGATTAATTGTTATATTATACTATTTTCAAATCTGAAAGAAAAAGAACACAGTATGATTATTAGTAGAGTTATTAGCATTCACCTGGGTTCCATTGATATTGAGACAGCCTAGAGTTCCCATATTTACAGTCCTGTAGTAGAAGTAACTTAGGTTTTCTACTAACAGTAAAAACAAAAGCATCTTCGTCCAATATTTGAACTCAGGTCCCCGATTCCATATCTTGCGATGATAACCGTTTCACCTAGTGCGCTTCCTACTTTATGACTAACCAATAATAAGAAGACAAGGAACAAAGAGAATTACGCAAAAATTGTCACTTATGCAAACGGCACGGAGCAAGCAGCAAGAGGCATCGATCTTCACAATAATATAAAACATTTCAATAGACTTAATCAAGGTACTACCCGAGCATTAAATAGCAAGCTTTTGAAATTAGTAAACCAATTCCTTTATCTCTGTAGTTATAACTCATCTACTGAAAATGATGTGAACATACGCGTTGATATAGCATGGGTTGCTATGGGTCAATTAAAGACCCACAAAGAAATCCGTTTTTAATAAAATGAAACGAGAATTCTTCTAAGCTGCAACTGTGCCGGTGTTACAGTATGGTGGCACCACTTGAAATCTAGCGAACAGTTTGGTTAAAAGGATTTTTACTTCTTAATCTTATGCTGATTGATCTTTCATCTTATTGCTATAGCTGAATGGTCACACCGGTTCAACGAAACTATGGCAGAAAAAAAAGATGGCTACTACACAAAGATGCTGAGTGCTGTTTAGAAAAATCTTGTACGGAAACTTACCTCCCATCTCACAAACCATTCATATGAGACGGACAAGATAGGGTGGGCATTGTTGGGGAAGTAAGTACGACACCAATGCTGGTCAATTAGCAACAATTCGCATTCATTATCTTTGTGCTGACACTGGATGCCGCCTAGAAGAATTACAGAAAGAGATGGCAGAGACGAATGCTGCGGGTGCAAGACACAGAGAGAGAGAGAGAGAGAGTCAATGTAATCCGTGTCGTCGGCACACCTTGAGGTGCTGATGACGATGATGAGGACGACGAATTCAGCGTTTCGTTCTTGACACGGTGCATATGCCTTTTATCTTTGGTTGGTTTGTAGGTTGTACTGCTTTATGGTGTATCAGCCCTTTTCAGATCATTTTATGCCGAATTAAATTTTAAACGTTTCAGTTCAATATAAATATAGTTTTTGTTTACAAACAGTTACATATCAAAACAGTTCTATTTCAAATAATTCAGTTTAGCATTAGTACATAGTTTAGTTCTATTTGAAAAGAGATCTATTTCAAACAGTTTTGGTCAGCACAAGTACGTAGCTTCAATGTAAAAACTATTTTTAACAGTGCAGTTAAGCATAAGTACACAGTTTATTTCTATTTGATCCATAAATAGGACCCTTTCAGGTACTACAACTCCGGGACAGAGTGGGAGCGATGGCAATGAAAGGGTACACCGCATTCCCCCAAGCTCCAGCATTACTGGCTTGCTCAGTTGGCTAGGGCATACACTAACTGCTTCTCTTCAGGGGTTTAAGACCCCGAACCCAACGAGCATCCTGATCAGACACTAAACAATCTGATGAAATTCCAGTAATGCTTGAGTTTTGGGGAATTCAGAGTACCCCTTCAATGTCATCACTCCCAGGTCCACTCTGGCCCAGAGTGGTAGCACCTGATTGGCCCTATCTATGGGTACAGTAGAACTAAACTTCGTACTTATGCTAAACTGATATGCTTGAAACGGAACTGTTTCTAAGATTTAAACTGTACTACGCTAAAACAAATTGTTCGAAATAGAAGTGTTTTGACATATAGCTGTGTGCAAACAAAAACTATACTAATACTAAACTAAATTGTTTCGATTAGAACTGTTTAAATAAACTGAATATATTGAAATAGATATGTTTTAGAGAATTAAACTGTGCACTTGTACAAAACTGAAATGTTTAAAATAGAACAGTTTATTTATATAAAAATGGATTTAGCATTAAACAAACTACAACGGTTGTTATATCATAAACCCAAACAAACAAACAAATAAACAAATATTATTGTAACCGCACCATCAGATTGTTTAGTGTCATATCATAGTTTGGGTCTTATTCCTTTTCAGAAAAGCAATCGATGTATTATACAGCTTCAGCCGACTGGGCAATTATCTTGGAGAATGCTGGTATTAATAAATTTTAAATAAGGTGGCTTCAGTCGAAATTGCTAAATTTCCAGCCCGAAGATTCTATAAATCGAGGTTTTGGCTCACTAGACGTGATATTAGCAGTTGCCCTGTCGCGTTGTTATTTTAAATCGTAGTTAAACTGAATTTTCCTTTGACAAGTTCCTGTGATATATCTTACAAGGCAAGTCTCTTACTGTGGATTGTCCTTGATATCTTTGACTTATATACCGGCAGATGTCTACTTTTTGTTTATTACGAAAGGTACGATATGGTTGGTGAAATAGTTGCGTAAAGAAAGAGTTGGAATAGACTGTAAATCTAAGAGATTTACATCTTAGTCTTTTTATCTCCATTCTTATGAGATTATATATGGACACAAAGATATTGTTCGATTTTCGAGGTCTTTATCCAGCCAAATTCCCGCGACAACCGTACGGCAGGAGAAATAGCTTGTTTGGCGTCCGTTCGTTACGGCGCCTTCGACTACCCTAAACACTCTAGCTAACTGACCTGTTCTCATGACTGAACCAATCAATCAGAGATCTGCCATAAAGGTCAACCAGTGGTCAGGTCTTGTCTATCGTATCACTAGTTATTTTCCATGACTCTTCTTCTAACGAATTTGTAGTTAAGTTTTGAATTCTACACATATCTTTAAAAAAAAATAATTCGTGACTTATTCATTATGAAACAAAATCGGCTGTGGCTGTTAAATACACCGACTGAATCTCTGCAGAGAAGAAACACCCTCGGTTTAAGGGTTGGTCTGGATATGAAACCAAGCCATCTGATGGTGGCGCTTCAGTCCTGGAGCTTTGGGGAACGTGAAGCATCCCTTCATTGCCATTACTCGAAAGTGCATTCTGACCCGGAATTGTAGTACTGGTTAGGGTCCCATATGTGAGTAAAATATAACTGCTTGACCCTTTAACTAAAACTACATTGAATTTTTAGTGTTAAAGAACAGTACTTGAAACCTTTCAACTGTGCGCAAACAAATGATTAATACTAAATAGAAGTATTCCTGTTTGATTGGAATACTTGAAACAATTTAACTGTGAGTAAATAAACGAGCGCTGGTTGACTTGTTTAAAATTTTACCTATAAACAGTTCGCTTACATTTTACAACCCCCCATATATATATATATATATATATATATATATATATATATAGAGAGAGAGAAGGGTGAAAATTCGGCGTTAAGCAACCAACAATGGCTGTTATGCCAAAAGGTGCAGATAAAATCCAATTGAACATTGAAAATAGTGTTATCATTACAATCAAACGATTACAAATGAATCAAGTTTAGACATGAAATAATCCATAAAATTCATCAAATTCGAAATTTTTGAAGCATTAAAACTGTCAATTTCCTTGATTCAGAATTTCATAAATAATTTTCTTAATCTTTTGAGCCATTAGTTTTCAAGGGGCTTAGTTAGAATTAGTTTTTATATCGGTATCTGGGTATAAGTTTGTTCTCGATTAAGCGAGAAAATGACGATCCCTAAACGCTGTTTAATGTGTCAAGGCTTTCCGAAGTTATGCATATATATATGTATTATCACATATATTGAGCAGTCATATATATATATATATATATATATATATATATATATATATATATATATATATATATATATATATATTCAGATTTTTGAAAAATCTATAAAACACGATTGTTTAATTTTGCCACTGCATTAAGATTTCTTGATTTACTTTATGTCGACATATTCTTGTTCAGTAAGTTAAAGATTTTTATAAAGATATTGGCACTGTCAGCTCGTTCGAATTTTTCTTTTATTCGCACATAGACACAAACACACACACATACACAATCACACACGCATTTATATATATATATATATATATATATATATATATATATATATATATATAAAGCGATTTAAAATAACATTTTTTGGTTTTCATCTAATATATATATATATATATATTGATTGATAAAATGATATAAAAGCAGAAACCGAAAAACATTCTTTGAAACCTTCAGAAGTATAAACAGAGAGAACATATATATATATATATATATATATATATATATATATATAGATATATATATATATATATATATATATTCATGTTTGATTTCTTAGTGTTTATACTTCTAAAGGTTTCCAGGAACTTTTTTTGGTTCCATCTTTTATAATTAAACTTAGATTCCGCGTATTGGATTTCAGTCCAAAGCGAGATAACAGATTTTGCGTTCCAAAAATTTAAGAAAAATGCAGAACAGTAAAACAAGACAGAAACCCTTAAAAGACGAATAGAAGTGAAGAAAAGAACATTTTTCGAAAAGATTAAATGAGATATAACGAGAGATAAGATAGAAGTAAAAAGTATAAAAGGTTTTGTCCAAAAAATAAAAATAAAAGGCAAATAAATAAATAAACGAATTAAAAAAAGGATTTTTCACTGTTCACCAATTTCACCGATTTTTAAAATATTTTATCCCGAATTTATTTTTTTAAAAAATACAGCCAATACAAACGTGAAAGCTTTTGTGAATAAAACACGTAATTTCAATTATCATGCGTTATTTCGAAAATAAAATGCAATAACTTTTCTTGTGGTGCTCTCTATACAAAATTATACAATACCATTTACATATATGTATTTACTCAAGCCTTAAGCCACAGGCAGAATGTCACACAAGATCACTCTTTCAGCTAGGTAGCGTTACTTTTAAAATCAGAATTTTTTTTCTCTTAGGCCGGTTGTCACACCAAGGCTAAAGAGCCTAGACTGTTCTACTAATTTATCCATGCCTAGAAGAGCAGAGATAGCGTAACGTTTTTTTTTTTTCAAACAGAATTCGCGCAAAGGGAAACGCAAACAACTTTAATTTGTATTTGAACTCGTTCGCCCTGTCTATTTCTTAAGACGATAATCTACTGTGTTATTATAGTACCGTAATTGTTTTACTTCATTGAGAGATTTTCACACCAGCATCAGCTGACTGTCTTTCATTGGAGTTTGAGTGAGAAAAAATCTCCTCATGTCTCCAGGACTCTTCTCAGTATTTTAGCTGATCTTAACAGTGCAGTTGTTTGGAAAGTCTCCACTCCTGTTCTTATTTATTATTATTATTTTTCCCTTGAGACTTTTTCTCGTCAGCTTTAGCTGATAGCCTTTCAATAGAGATTGAGTGAGAACAAGTCTCCCCATGTCTCCAGGACTCTCCTCAGTATTCTAGCTGATATTAACAATGCTGTTATTTGGATGGTCACAACTCGTCTTCTTACTTCCAAGTCCTCCAGTTCTCTTATCAATCCTTTCGTGACTCTACAAAGAGCACCAATTATGATTGGGATAAAGGTCACTTTCATGTTCCACAGTTTCTTCAATTCTCTGGCAAGGTCAATGTGCTCTTCCATCTTTTTACTTTCTTTGAATTTAACTCTGTCGTCATCTGGGACAGAAAAGTCCACAGTTTTGCACGTTCTCTTTTTTTTCTTTCTTTTTTTTTTTTTTGGTGATTAGTATAGGGTCTGGGCGTCTGGTCGAGATTAAGTGATCCGTTTGTATGTCAAAATTCCAGAGGAATTTGTGCGAGTCTTTCTCCAAGACCGATTTTGGATTGTGCAAACATTCGTCAAAAATTTTTTATTACTTAAAATATTCGGAGCATCTCTATTGTTACACAATCAATGTTTGGATCGATAACTCCTTCGGCCTTCTTCCGGTGTTTGATGTCGAACTCAAGAACCCATACAGAACATCGAACGGAATCCTTTATTTAATCCACAGGAGATGGGTAGATTTTTAAAACCCATGACCACGTACAAGTGTTAGGCTATAATGAGTATTCCTTCTTATTTACCTGGTGTTGGAATAGAACCTAAAACCTTCAGATGATTTCTCTTAGGAGCACTTTTCAACCAAACACCTCTTTCGCAAAAACAATTCCGACGGCATTAATTTGCTGTTGGCTTTGACCTTAGCGGGCATTGTCTAGTAAAGGCAGATTTGAGGCTGAAAGGCCCCCGGCTTCGGTAGGCCACCATCGGGTTGGTGAACTGCATCATTGACACCTTTATCAGCTTTGAATAGCAGTGGACCTTGCTTTCCAGTTTAAGCTATAATCAGGCATCCGTGTTTGGGTCCTTGTCCAGTTAGGCTCCTCAGGCCCATATTGCACTAAGTGGGCCGATGACCAACACACTCAAGCAGGACTCGAACATCGGCTCATGCCTCACCTTTCCCTCACCCAAATCCCCACTATAATCGACCTTCGGCTCATTGACCTTGTGTCAAGTCTTGTTCGGATGGAGCCATGGACAAATAAAGCCTCTATCGCAAAAACAATGTCATATGAGCTGGGGTAAAGAATTGTAAATAATATTACTGAGGAGTATCTCAGAGGTTGATGGAGACATTAGGTTCATAAAATTTCCTCTGAATTGTCCAGCAGGACACGTGTGGAATAGGATATAAAAGTTTGGTTGAAAAATGTTTCTTAGTGAAATAATCTGGAGATTTCAGGTTCAATCCAGACTTGAGATAAATAAGAGTTACTATAGCTTAACCCTTGCATCTAGTCATGGTTAACAGAATCACAAAAATCTACCCCTGGGGATTAGTTCGAGTTTTGGGGGTGGGTTCCTGCATAAGACCTAATGAAGGCCAAATATATATCGGCCAAAACTTTGCAAGTAGAAAGACTATAATCTAAACAGTCTAAGTGATGAAAATTATCATATGCACATTCTACTGCGTCGTCAACAAAATCCCCAACACATGATCAGTCTGGGAATGCAAGTTTCAGTGCTGCAACATCATTCATGTGACATTGACCTGCTGAGAGATCTGAAAAAGGACCTATCATATATAATCTAAAGTAGATTCGTTTTCCGCTACCTGGTTAGGGTTTGATTTGGTTTTATGGCATATCAACCAGTGCAAGTTATTTAATGCCAAATCCGGTTTATGTATGTATATTAGCTATATGTGGTTTTTAAGCATAGGTCAAATTTAAATAGTTCAAATCATTGTTATGTATCACAAACATCAGTCATTTGTTTTTATACAATGATCAAAATCTTCCATGTAAAGCAATTCAATTTAGCTTAAGTAAACCAAGTAAAATGGTTTCAAATATTGATACGTATTGTTGTATAGTCATATAATAAATATGCTTATATATGTTCATGTAGGATACATACTGACGCAATGATAACAGACGAATGAAGTCTCTTTCAGAAGAATATGTACCTCTCACTTTATTGTAAGGGTTCGAAAAGGGTTACTCAATGTTTGCGTGTGAAAGGGAGTTGGAGAGTGAACAGAACTGCAATATTTTGACCCCCACTCTTATAGCCGTCAGCGTTGTGTCTTTCTCGTTCTCCAGGGCTGCTCAACCGGGGGCCCAGGGGCTCAGCTTTCTGCTGAGTGCCGGCTTTCTCTACCACATCTTATCAGCAACATCTTTGGACCTCCAACTTATCAGAGGCTCCAAGGGCCCCTTCGGCAGGGTGTGGCTTTCCCTACCACATCTCGTCTATAACTCGTCTGATCTTCAACTCTAACTGTCTGACTTCTGTCTTGTCTGAGTTATATAAGAGTTCAACGCCCACTCAATCGCCTACTCGATCTTTGGAATGGCGTGTTTGATCGTCATCAAGCGGAAATAACTGTCATGCAGTTCACAGGTTACTCTCTTCCGGTGCATCAGTCTATGGGTGTACCATGGGAATTTTAGCTTGTCCCATTTTGTTAGTCAATTTCCGCCCACGCGATTTCCTCTCAAGCCTGCCATTGGAATGTGTCACTTCCTTCCGGTGCATCACTTTGAATGGCATTTTTGGCCGGGTCGAAGGTCAAAATAGAACAGTATCTCTAATAAATCAATTAAACATCAGTTAATAATTCACTTCCAGTTAAATGATCAAATAGTTCTTTTTCAAAAAATTCAATTTAACCATTTGCTTGCACTCAGTTTAAATTTCAACCAGTTCTATTTTAATCCATAGACAGGTCAGAGTAAAGTAATGTAGATTAGTTTTCTAATATACAAAAGTGATTCAGGGAGAAGGAATTACATTTCTACTATAAATAAAGCCATTGATGGCTCTGTCGGTGGAATACACCGACTACACCTCTGCAAAGTGGCAAGCCTCCTCGAATGAGTGTCCTAGATAACACTAAACAATCTGATGGTGCAGTTCCAATAATGGAGAATGTGGAGTATCCCTTAATTGACATCGTTCCTAGGTCAACTCTGGCTCAGAGTAGTAGCACTTGATAAGATCATTTCAATGGGCCAAATAGAACTAAACTGTGTACTCATGCTAAGCTGAATTGTTTGAAATAGAAATGCTTATACGTTTAAAAATGGATTCGGCAGTAAACAACCAACAATGCTTGATAAGCCATAAATAAAAAAAAAACAAAAAACAACTTAACCAAACTAAATAAAACCAAACAAACATAAACCAAAAACAAACTAAAGTAAAGCAAAGCAAACCAAAACAAACCCGAATCAAACTAAAACCAAACAAAAACCAAAGCAAAAGCAAACCAAACCAAAACAGAACAAACCCAACCCAACCCAACCCAAACCAAATCATTGAAACGGGATCATAAGGATTGAACCCACACTTAAGTTGAACTTAAGGAAGAATATCGTAAGAATCTAAAACCGAATAAATTCGTTACATGGCATTGTGAGATGATCTTGATGAAAGTTAACGAAGACGATAATTAGAGAAGAACGAGTTCAAAGGGGAAAAAAAAGTCAAAAACTTGACTACAGAAAAATACCATTTACTTTATTGTCGGTATTGCAACATTCGTTTGGACCGTTTTGAAATAAAGAAAATGGGAAAGGCTATTTTTTGTCGATGAAAGAAGTATTTAATTTTCACACCCACCTTGTGATCGGAGGTTTTGCTAGCTCTGAAGTTTTGGTCCTGGTGTGACCGTTTCTTGCACCTACCATGAGATTTCATGAAGTTGGCTCTTTGTGGTCGGTCACGCTGCTAGTCAACAAGTTCAGTTGTGGTGGGAGTCAGCTACTTTATTATACCAGCTCGATGACGAAAAAAAAACTTCATTTTACTCAGTAAATATTTTCTGTCTATCAGACTATTGGTATGTGTTCCTCGCTATTCAACACAACGTAGGCCTATTTCTTTTTCTGACTATTAGAGTGGGTGTTCCTCTGGTTAAATGTGTGTCTCTTTCTCTAGCTGTCCGTGTGTCTCAATCTCTGACTTTCTGTGAGTGTCTCTCTGATTTTCTCTATGAGTCTCTCTGACTTTGTTTGTCTCTCTTTGCGATAGACAGACAGATAGATAGATAAATAGAGAGAGAGAGAGAGAGAGAGAGAGAGAAAGAAAGAAAAAAGAAAGAAAGAGAGAGAGTATGTGT
>CAUZXS010001974.1:0-17500 GCA_963585895.1 Sepioteuthis lessoniana
CTAACACCATATCCATTTTTTATACAAAAAACAGTTCTATTTCAAACAATTCAGTTTAGCATAAATACACATTTTAATTGTAAAAAAAAATTCTATTTCAAGTTATTCAGTTTAGTCAAACAGTTCTAATTCAAGAATTCAGTTTAGTATAAGTATAGATTTTGTTTACACACAGTTAAATGTCAAAACAGTTCTATTTCAAACAATTCTGTTAACCAGGGGCACACAGTTTAGTTCTATTTCATCCATAGATAAGACCCTATCAGAGTGGACCTGGGAGTAATGGTAATGAAGGGGTACTCCACATTCCCCAAATCTCTAGTATTACTGGAGCCTCACCATCAGATTGTTTAGTATCATTATCAGGAAACTCATTGTGGGAGGGGGGGGGTCTTACTTCTCTGCAGAGAAGCAGTCGGTGTATTCTACACCCCCAGCCAACTGAGCAAAGGAGATGCAGAGGTTTCAAATATAGTGAGTATTAACATTAACTCGGCCTTATATTAATACACTGTATTTGCTATACAATAATATATAGGTGTCAATTCTAGTTTTTTGCATATACACAAGCTTACTGATAGTAAATAGCATATTGTGATACATTATTTCACGCTGAGGATGTTGAAAGTTTAACGAGAATATCTACTACCTACTAGCATACACATGCTGCACCCAGGTTAAAATTGGCATTGACATGCAAGGTGTTGCAATTTTATTTTCCTTCAGTATATATATATATATATATATATATATATATATATATATATATATAACTCCTGGCAAAAAATATGGACTAACCACTATGGGAAAACATTTCTTCTGTGATTTTTAATCCATGTAAAATAAACTAAAATTTCATAATTTGTTCCTCTATCTTATGTAGAAAAAAAATCAATCAAAAATTAGAATAGGTTATTTTTTATTTGTGGTATGTTCTATGAAACTAGAAAACTTTGCTGTCTAATAAAATAGGTTTTGTCTCAGATTTTGCCAGGAGTTATATATATATATATATATATATATATATATATATATATATATATATATATATATATATACACACACATAGAGAGAGAGAGACACACACACACACACGCACATACATATATCTACATATGCATATACAAAAGATACAGAAGACATAAGTATGTGTGTATAAATATATATATGTATATACATACGTACATAAAAATGTACATACAATCCCGTTTATAGATAAATGAAAAATAAGCACACACACACACACACATATATATATATATATATATATATATATATATATATATATATATATATATACACCCACACCCACAAGTGTGTATGTCTGTTTGTAAGGAAAGAGAATTCTAGAAAGGGAGATAGAATACTAGATTGATATATGTGCACATAATTATCTCCCCTGTTAAGAGCAAACGTACTTTTCAGCTTCAATAAATCAGCTTTCCCATCTCAGCAAAACAAGTCATTGAGTACATTTCAAACGGTTTAACTTCACTCCAACATCTAATTCAAGTTACTGCCTCCTCCTACAATTCCCACCTCAGACACCACCACCACAATTCATTATGATCAGGACTCAGGCCCTCCAACTCTCTTCCCTTACCAAAGAATATATTGAAGTACAAAGACTCAAGTAGGAAGGAATAAGGATTCAGGTTAATTTTAATTTTCAAGACAGATGTCAGACTTTGAATTATACCCACTTTTGCTTGTATACAGAGAAGGCTTTAAACACGGATTTGATTTTATATTCCCTACCTCAGTTTTGTTGGATTGATTAATTTTAATGGCATATCAACCTATTAAGGGTTATTTTATATCGAGAGGTTAAGGAATGGTATGTGCCTCTAACATATCTTTAATTCTGACCATTTATGATACTGTGAGATAATATGCTTAACATGAAAAATTTCTCTCTTTTCATAATACTTTGATACTAGGAATACTCAGGGAATTACCTTGAGTAAATCATTAAATAAATTCATATTATCAGGGAAGAAAAGCCAGATTACTTACATATATCGAATTGATATACTGTTTAGAATAAACTGTCTAATTTTAAACAGATTCAAGCAAGAAATATGAAAGTTATTAGCAAAAAATAGAATTATCATTTTTGATGAATTGTATGTATTTGTATAGTTATTTACAAAGTTTGGCTGTGGCATAAAGCCAGAAGTAAATGGTGCCCTTTGAGAATCAAACTCTCTAATAATGATCTACTAATCTAGCTTACTGACCATGTGAGGTGTTCAAAGATACATAATTTACACTGACTGGTATAGTAGGTTTATCTCTTTCACTTTATCGTAGTCATTTCTAATCTATCATTTACATTTTTCTTATAGCTGTTTTTTAAAGTTTTTTTCTACCACGGTTATATAATATCAAGTATTCTTATCTAATACAAATAATTTGAAAACAGTTTTCTGATTTCAAGTATTCCTATTCAATAATAATCAATCATTTACAATCAGTAGAATGGTTTCAAGCAACTAATTATAAGAATCCTTACAAACAATTACAACCCTGTTGACTTGGGCTATAGAATATGATGATTGCATCTCAGCAGAGAGGTAAGACCCTCCTAACCATGCTACCTGTTGGCCTTGGGTGGTGACTGTAATTCTTGTGGATGGAATCCTAATCCTGAAGCTGGCCATGATCTAGTAGCCAGATTGGTCATATGAGATGCAGCACTCAACTTTGGCTCTGACTGGACTAGACAGGCAGTTGGAGAGACACAATCTGATTAATTAGCGGATCATGTCAACCCCAGCACCTATAGACGGGCAGTTGGAGAGACTCAATCTGATTAATTAGCGGATCATGTCAACCCCAGCACCTATAGACGGGCAGTTGGAGAGACTCAATCTGATTAATTAGCGGGTCATGTCAACCCCAGCACCTATAGACGGGCAGTTGGAGAGACTCAATCTGATTAATTAGCGGATCATGTCAACCCCAGCACCTATAGACGGGCAGTTGGAGAGACTCAATCTGATTAATTAGCAGATCATGTCAATCCCAGCACCTATAGACGGGCAGTTGGAGAGACTCAATCTGATTAATTAGCGGATCATGTCAACCCCAGCACCTATAGACGGGCAGTTGGAGAGACTCAATCTGATTAATTAGCGGATCATGTCAACCCCAGCACCTATAGACGGGCAGTTGGAGAGACTCAATCTGATTAATTAGCGGATCATGTCAACCCCAGCATCTATAGACGGGCAGTTGGAGAGACTCAATCTGATTAATTAGCGGATCATGTCAATCCCAGCACCTATAGACGGGCAGTTGGAGAGACTCAATCTGATTAATTAGCGGATCATGTCAACCCCAGCACCTATAGACGGGCAGTTGGAGAGACTCAATCTGATTAATTAGCGGATCATGTCAATCCCAGCACCTATTGACAGGCAGTTGGAGAGACTCAATCTGATTAATTAGTGGATCATGTCAACCCTAGCACTTACAGACAGGCAGTTGGAGAGACTCAATCTGATTAATTAGCGGATCATGTCAACCCTAGCACCTATAGACAGGCAGTTGGAGAGACTTAATTATATTCCTCAAATTTATTTCTCTTGTGGCAAACAACCAACCCTTTTTACTTTAAAGGTGCTAAAAGATAATGATGGTCAATTGTGCTGAGATAGCAATACTTGAAACCATTTATACTCTATGCAGAAAACGGATTAATATTAAATAGAATTATTTGTGTTGAATAATATTGATTGAAACTATCTAATTTTCAGCAAACAAATGAGCTGTAACTCATTTAAAAATTATGTTACCTATAGACTATTTGCTTACTAATCATATATATATATATATTTATATATATATATATATTACGAGGATTACATAGACAGTCTCTGTCATTAATATTTTGGCTTTCACAGTGGCATCGGTCTCCCATTCACAAACATTTGTGCAACAATTATTTTTGCCAGACAGGTTATTCAGATGAGTGTTTCTCTGCCTTGGTCAAGGTTATGATTAAGGAACATTTAGTATTATTAAAAGCACTAGCGATGATTGAATATCAACCTAGTCTGTGCAAGCAGAAGAAATTCATATTCCCTTTAAAGTTATTTGGGGAATCCAGAGGGTTATAGGTATTTTTTTGTCTCTCCTCTCCAAGACTTTGTTGTTAATCATCCCATTTTTACAGATAGTTTGAGTGTAATTTTGCTGTTTGTTGCTATTAAAAGTAAAAGTAAAGTAAAGTTGGCAACCGTAGTCGAGGGCAACCAGAAGGCTCCCTTTTCAATAGCTACTACACCGAGGTGTAGGGGAGAGGACTACTCCTTTCCCTGGATGGCTCCACTTTACCCTTGATACATATCTTATATTGTTGACTGTTAAGCAAGGAGGTATCAAGTACCATTTTTAAAGTCTTTGGTATGACTCGACCTGGGATTGAACTCAGGTCTTCCGGACCATTAAAAACACCAGCTGAAAGGGCTCTCTAGTTTCATTTTTCTTTTTGTATTTTAGTCATGTTAAAATATTTCTCTTTTTAAAATAATCATTCATATATGTTGTACGAAAAATTTATATATATATATAAATATATATATAAATATATATATAAACAGGATTTGGCATTTGATAACGAAAAAGAAAGTTGATATACCATAAAATGCCTCCACAAACAACCCAGGAAATTTTAATAGCTTCAAGTAAAAGTAAGTAAAGTTGGTGAACGTTGTCAAGGGCGACCAGAAGGCTCCCTTTTCGATAGTTACTACACCGAAGTGTAGGGGAGGGCACTACTCCTTTCCCTGGATTGCTCCACTTTACTCTTGATACGTACCCCATATTGCCGAGTGTTAAGCAAGTAGCTATTGAGTAACATTTTTAAAGTCTTTGGTATGACGCGACCTGGGATTAAACCCAGGTCTCCCAGACCATTGGCGAACACTCTACCCAATGGGCCAATGAGCCAGTTCAAGTAACTATTCTTAATACAAATAACTTGCACATGGTTATATAGTTTCATGTATTCTTCTTCAATATTTTTCAAGCTTACATTTAATCCCAAGATCCTATTTACCCAACCCCTCCGCTCGGGCAGGATATGACACAAGGTCAATTTTCAAGCGGAGTTTAACAGGTTTGAATTCAGAGTTTTCCTTCTCCTAGACTAGTTGCCTCACCAAGGCTGAAGAACCTAGTCTGTCCTACTATTTACCCATAGCTGGAGGGAGAATACTTGGATTCATACCTTTCCCAAGGGTATTTGTGCTATGTGAAATGCAATCAGTCTCGTCCAGAACTTGAACTCGAATCACCGTGTCCAATTCCTGCGACGAGAACAATTACACCACGGGCACCTCCTTTAATCCCAAGATAGGACCCTAACAGGTACAACCATGCAAGGAGAGAGTGGACCTGAGAGTAATAACAATGAAAGAGTACTCCAAACTCCCCAGAGCTTCAGAACTGGAGTCTCACCATCAGATGTTGTTTAGTGTCATATGAAGGACACTTCTTTTTTGGAGCTTGGTCTTACCTCACTGCAGGAGATTCATTCAGTATATTTTTGTCCTACTGGACATACCTCCCTATGAGATTAAATGTGATATAGCGGTTCTACATGTAAATCCCTGGATAGTAGCAAAATTTATTAGTTCTTGAAGCATTGATATTGCAATTAAATAGGATGCTTTTACCAATATGAAATGATTGGGAAGATACATTTTTGCACAGTATGTAATTGAATACTATAATTCTTAAACTGACTTCAGTTTGAATGAAATAACTCATCAATGCTTGACATGCAATAAACAAAAATAAATAACTTCCAGAGCTAATGGTTAGTGCTACTCCTAGCAAAAATCATGGAATTAGCACTTGTAGAGGATGTTCTGGTTTTTATTTAGCAGTAAATAAACGAATAAGAGATAAGGCACTATATATTTTCATAAAATATACCTTCAACTTGATTAAATTATTTAAATCAATGTTTTTTTCTAACCATGCAGGAGAAATTATTATAGAATAACCCAATATTAAAGAAAAAAATATGGAATTCATTGACAAAATTTATAATTACTGCTTAGTTGGTTCTCCTGAAGCTTTTATGACAGCCTTAATTCTTTCAGGTGTGGATTTCACTAATTTAAAGCAATATTCTTTATCAAAGTGGTTTCAACTTTCACAAATGGCAGTTAATAGATCTTCTTTGGTGGATGGAGCCTTCTCATGGACCATTTGGTAGTACACTAATTTGATTTTAATTTATCTGTCTCCTTATGAGGAAAAACATGATAGAGGGGTCCCACTCATAAGGTTGTGGGTAATGGTAAAAGCTGTCTCCTCCATGAGGCTTGTACTGCAAAGGCTTTCAAACAATCAATGGCCTTTCTTTTTTTATTGGGAAAGGGCTACATAGGAGTTCAGATCTCCAGTGACTTAACAAATAGGCATGACTCTTGTGCTGTCTTACAAGAAGAAGGCTAATCCCAGTCCTGAGTGGATGGAAGTCCAAATGACAGCTAAAGTACTAAAAAAAAAATTGATTTTAAAGAATTTCCAAAATTTTATGTTATAGGTTAGTCAAAGAACTAAAAAGAGTTTTTGCATGTACGTATTTACTGACCCCTCTACACAAGCAGTATGAGACACAAAGTCAATTTTTAAGTGGGGTTTGACAGGTTAGAATTCAGAGATTTCCTTCTCTTAGACTGGTTGCCAAGTCAGTCTTCCCTTCAATTTACCCATAGCTGGAAGGAGAATAGTTGGATTCACACCTTTCCCAAGGGAATTAGCACTATGTGAAAGTGCAAACAGACTCATTCAGGATACATATATATTAGTTTTTCTGATTGAACCTACTAAGGTCGGTCATGATGCCACACTTGGCTGCCAAAAAGGTTGAGAAGGCCATTTGTATGAAATACACTGATCATTTTGTATGTTATTTATTGTGGTCTTTAAAATAATGTGTGCATAAAGTGAAGAAACTATCGCTTCAAGAATGTATAACCTGTGTCAACTTTGACCCCTATCAGATGTTTCTTTTTGTCATTGTTTGTTGCTGGATATTGTCTGGGGTGATGGGGCTATTAAGAATGCGTATGATTGAAGTTCTATGTCCTAATTTATGAGATGAAGCCTGATAATTTTTATCATTTACAGTATTCAGCCTATTGTCATCATCTTTATGGTTATATTCACAGTGTTTTCCCCAGGTGTTTCATATCAAACTCTGGAGCCTATATGGAACCATTTATTTAATCCACAGTGATAGATTGTTCTAATTCAGTTGACCATAAGTGGGTACAAATTAAATTGAAGCATAAGTTTTTCTGATAGTTAAATTAAACCAATGGCCTTATTCAGGCACTGAGATTTATGGGGGGGGGAGATTTTTAGTGAAGTCCCTACTCACCAAGGACCAATATCAACATTTGTATATCTGTGATATATTAACACAGAATAGACGGAAGCGAAGACAAGCTTATTTACTCATTTAGAAACATTTAATGCATTCATAATATATATGTGGTACATTCAATAAGTTTCCAGACTATTTTTGTACAGGCATTTAAAATTAATGTAGACTCTTGAAAATTCAGTATGTTATTGCTATACATCTTATGAGATAACTGACCAATTTTTATGATTTCAGCTTCAAATGAACAGCTACAGCAGCAATTGGAATACACCCTACTAAAGCCTGATTGTTACAGCTGGTGAATTTCAAAAATGCAATCTGGACGTGAGGACACTTTAGAAGAACGATATGCAATAAAATTCTGTTTTAAACTTGGAAAAAATGCCACAGAAACATATGAAATGCTTCAACCATCTTGCATGAATTGAGCATCAGTTTTTGAGTGGCATAAGAGATTCAAGGAAGGCAAGGAGTCTGTGAGGGATGATGAGAGGTGTGGGAGGAGTAAGGAAGTCAATACACCACAGTTGATTGTCCAAAGGGTTAGGGTTACTATGTTGAGGTTTTAAGAGATTCCGTTGGAAGAGGCCAGCACTCTTCAAATTGGGTCAGTGGCATTTGCACCAGGACAATACACCAGTCCACAACTCCATCCTTGTCACAGACTATTTGACCAAGATGGGCATCAAGACAGTTCCTCAGCCTCCCAATAGTCCAGACCATGCTCCCTGTGACTTTTGCTTATTCCCTAAGTTAAGAGGCTGTCGTTATGAGACAATTAAGGAGATGAAAGAGGCTGTGACGAAGGTCATTGACATGTTCACACAAGAGGACTTCCATGGGACCTTCCAGAAGTTGTTGGTATGGTACAAGTACATTGCAGCCAGAGGAGATTACTTCGAAGAGGACTAGAGTTTCATGTGTGTACTATCAATAAAAGTGTCCATAGGAAAAAAGTCTGGAAACTTATTTAATGATCCTCGTACATAAAAGTAGTACTGAAAAGAATACACAAATGTGTCCAAACAGAAAAAAATATGCTCATATTGTTTTATGAACAAGTAGTAAGTAAAAGTAAAGTTGGCGACCTTAGTTTAGGGTGACCTGAAGACTCCCTTTCCAGTAGCTACTAGACAGAGGTGTAGGGAAAGGTGCTACTCCATTCCTGGGATTGCTCCACTTTACCCTTGATCTTTACCTTATAATGCTGAGTGTTAAGCAAGGTGGCATCAAGTACCACCTTTTGAGTCTTTGGTAAGACTCAACCTGAGACTGAACCCCTGTCTTCCAGACCATTAGCGAACACTCAACTCATTAGGCCCGGTTAAAGCAGTATGTAAAAACAGAAAAAATAGCTGACTTAAGATTGGCAGACAATAAAAAGATTATAGCTATGTTGGCTTTACACTTCAATGGTAAAACAAGATGCAATGTCTCTACTGTTGAAAGGACAGAAGTAAAAGAAATCAAACATATACTTCTGAAATCATCATCTGACCGTTCATAATCCACCTAATGAACATGGCCATTCTTCATTCTACACAGGAATGTATCACTTGTGACACCTTGGATCCCATAAGATGGCTTTCTTTTGTCATTATCTGTCACTAAATATTGTTCATAGCAAAAGTTTTTATTGATAGTCCTTATGAAGCTTATTTTTTTTATCAAAAAGATTTCATTTTCATCTAAAAAAAAATTTAGTGGTATCAATGACTTTTTTGTTCAATCACCATCATTTTGTTTTCACCACAGCATTTTTTGCCAACCAGCTCTCCAATATTTTCAAGTAAATAAGCATCTGATTAATATGCTGACATATTAGATTTAGTTTGGTTTGGTTTGGTTTTATGGCATATCAACCATTGTTGGTTATTTAATGCCAAATCTTGTTTATACACTGGATATACATGATTTGTAAACATAAGTCAACTAAGTTGAATGGTTGCAGGTATTGCTATGTTTCACTAACAATTCAATTAATTAGTCATATGTTTACACACAGCAAAATGATCAAACAGTTCTATTTCTAACAGTTCAATTTAGCATAAGTCATTTGTTTGCACTCACTTGAAATGTCAAACAGTTCTTTTTGACCCATAGAAAGTACCTTATCATGTTCTACCACTCAGGCCAGAGTAGACCATGAAGCAATGGTATTGAAGGAGTACTTTGCATTCCCCAAAGTTTCAATATTACTGGAACCTCACCATCAGATTGTTTAGTGCCATATCCTGAACATTCATTGGGAGTGGGTCTTACGCCTTTGCAGAGATGCAGTCAGTGTATTCTACAGCTGCAGTCAACTGGGCTGTGACATATTTGAGATTACAGTCAGAAATACATTATGTTTCCAATATAGTCTCAGCATCATGTGTGTCTAAAATCATGTTTGATAGAGAACAAGTTGGTACTTCCCTGCACACTACTTTTCCTCCCTGTTTATAAATAATAATGCGAAGAACTAGTGTCAAAAGTAATTACGGATAGAGTTGTGATATTTCACATTGCATTATTGTGAGGAAGTGTTCATAGCTGTATGGTTATCATTGAGGGAAATGCCATCCTGTAAGTTGAATTCAACTCCCGGATAAGATTGTTTCACCGCTTGATATTAAAATATATATATATATATATATATATATATATATATACATGATAATAATACACAAATGTAGCAAAAATGAAATAGAAAAATCTGGTCTCCAACCACTTGTATCATTTCTTATAAATATTCTTATGAAAGGCATGAACATAAAAGTCCCAACAGTACATCCAAACTTTTAGTCACTGTGATACTATTTGATATTTTAAAAAAATGTTATAATAATGTACAAAAGTGTCACAAATGAAAATTTTGTTGTAATCAATCCTATTTGATATTTGGTCATCTGATCCAGTCAAGCTGTAACGTTGTTGGGTCCCAACCCTAAAGACCAGTCCTCCTGGTGATATGTTCTCATAAACTAGTTTCTCCATGCAGAGGACACCAATAAAAGGCCATTAGTAATTCAATAAGATTATAATTAGACTCAGTATTTCCTGACAAAGATAATTTCTGCACAGGTTCTGAGCGAGAGCATCTGGCAGATGAAACAAATAAACAAACAAACAAAAGACAGAAAATCTGCTGTCATTGTGTCATAAATTTAATATTCAGACATCAGATATCAGCAATTTTTTAGGTTCTTGTCTTTCAGTAACAATGGTGAGAGAAACACAAGACCTCTGAAAAGCAAACGCAACTGGAGATGTGGGTGATTAGAGATATGAAATACACTGTAATAGAAATCCGTATGGTAGTGGCTTTTTTTTTATCATTGGGTCTGGAAACATGGTTCACATCAACGTTCGTTGGTGAAAAGGAATGAAACAACCTAATATGCAGCACAATAGAAAATTCTATTTACCAACCGTTAATATCATTTCCTACAAGTATTTTCATGGGAGGCATGAACCTAAAAGTTCTTGTTCTTTATCCCAATGTTATTGATCATGATATTGTTGTCTTTGACACATATATGTATTCACTAAACACATCCATCACAAGCAGAATGTGACATAAGGTAAATTTTTTCAGAGGAGTAAATCTGATTCAAATTTAGTTTTCCTTTTCCTAGACTGGTTGCCTTATTAAAGCCGTCCTACTATTTATCCAAAGCTGGAAGAACAACAGATGGATTTATGTCTTTAACTTGGTTCACTGTTTTCATTTTCTAAGATGATAACTGTTATACCATGTGTGTTATAACATACATGTCTCTGACTTGAGTATAGATTCAAGATAATAGTACTAGGCTTGTTGATGAATTGAGAATGCAGGAGCATTGGTCTACAGAAATCCTTTCAAATCATTTAAGTAAACATAAAAAAAAGGACGGAATGAAGAAAGAATAATTTGGAAGAAAAGAAAAATTGAAAAAGAGTGAAAAGACACAAAGTAAAATAAAACTGAAAAAGATGACTGAAGTACAGAAAGAAGAAAAATATGAGAAAGAGAGAGAAAGAGAGAGAGAGAGAGAGAGAGAGTGGGTGACTTGGTAATGCTGTCTACCAAGTTAAGATAGTGTAGACATAGAGATAATGGTACTTGGCAACAAGTTTCTTGCCTATGCATTCATCAGACATAGGTGAGAAACTGACCATTACCAAGTTCCAATGACTCAATGTCTAAGCTATTTTAACTTAAATATATATGCTCAATCAATGATATAGAGAACTTTATTTACGAATATGGCAAACTATATGTGTATAAATTATTTTCATTTTCAACTATTGCAGTTCAGCAAAAAGGAAAATTTTCAGAAATCTCTTCCCCAACAAAATATTTGAAAGATTGTTTTAAACTCCTTCTTTGTTTCTGAATGATCAGACACTTATGAAATGTTCTCGTGCTTGATACAATTGAAAATCTGTCTGTGTTATATCTGGCGAGTAAGTAGGACTACCCATCCAAATGATCTTATTTTTTCTTAGGCTTGTTTGGTTGCAGACATTGGAAATGAAGCTAATTACAATCTTGATCATAATGTAAGGATGCAATAAATAGTTATCTCCCTTGGATAATGTGGGCATGTCCATTGAACATGTGACAATCCTAGAATCCATCTTGGTCTCTTTTGTATTTCTTCTTTGAACAGTAAAGATGTTCTTTTGGCCTCTGTTCATTGGAATAGATTTAACTTATATTTCTTTTTATATCATCTCTGGTAAAACATAACAATCAAAATACCCAAATATTTTTAACTTTTAGTCAAAGTAAGCTAAGCTTTATCTCCCTAATTTAATTAATGCCATATTCTATATTTTAGTTGTCTTTGTGGTTGTTAAAATACTATTAGATAAGCTACCATAATCCTTAGCAACAGTAAATGCAATCATTACAATTACCAAACTAGTTGCTATTTCTACTATTAGCATCACTGTTGTAATTTATTAAAATTTGCATTATTGTTGCTTTTTCTGTCACAGTTGTTGCTATTAGTTTGAAGACAGCTGCTACTGATTTCAGGCAGCCTCATGAATATTCATGAAGCTGTAATGAGACCCTGTTTTGATACTGTATCATTTTGTCTTGTCTCAGATGACAGTAACAAAAGGCAAGGTAATGAAAAGAAGAAACAAGCAAAAAATAAAAATCTTAAGAAATGGAAATAAAAGTAAGATGCCCTGATGGTGGAACATTTAGGTAGGAATAATCAAAATGAAATTAAAAAGTGAAAGAAAGAATACAATTCATTTTGACAAGTATTTTCTTCCATCTTTTGATTTCAGCTACTTTTTTTTAACTATCATTCACTCTGGCGATTTCTATGAGTGAGAAACAGCAAATATCAGAGGCAATGATAAAGTAAAGGCTCTTGATGAGACTTGAAGTTATGCTCCTTTTTGCTCCTGGGATGCCTGCTAATCCATACTGGCCCTTTTACAAATTAACTACAACAACCATTCATATTTCAGAAGTATAAACCACACCTATAACTCATCCTCTACTTTATCTTTTGATCTGTCAGCATTATGTTTGATGCTATTGTTTTGACAAACTAGTAGTGTTTATAGAATATCTTATCTATGTTCATTTCTTAAATAAAGAATTATCAATCATTATTATTACTAATAGTATTTACCTGTATTATAAATGGGTTTTAAGATGATAACTGCACTTCATAAAGTCCTTTCATTTATATATATTTTTTTGTACTTTGATTATTTGCATGTTCATGGAGGGTCCTGTTGGGGGTCACATAACAGTTCCAAAAACCTATTCTTTCCCAGTTGGCTGGAGCTGTAGAATATATAGACTGCACCTCTGTAGAGGAGTAGGACCCACTCCAATGAATGTCCTAGATATGACACTAAACAATTTGATGGTGAGGTTCCAGTGATGCTGGAACTTTGGGGAATGCGGAGCACCCCTTCATTGCCATTACTCTCAGGTCCACTCTGGCTCGGAGAGGTAGCATCTGATAGGGCCCTATCTATGGGTTAAATAGAACTAAACTGCATACTTATGTTAAACTGAATTTTGGAATAAGAACTGTTTGACTAAACTAAATAGATTGAAATAGAAATGTTTTTGAAAATTAAACTGTACTTACATTAAAACAGTGTGCTTATGCTAAACTGAATTGTTTGAAATGGAACTGTTTTTGACATTGAAACTGTACTTACACTGAATTAAATTGTTTAATATAGAACTGTTTTGACATTTAATTGTGTGTAAACAAAATCTGTACATATACTAAACTGAATTAGCTGAATTAGAACTGTTTTGACAATTAAACTGTGTACTCATGCTAAACTGAGTAGTTTGAAATAGAGCTATTTGCATAAAAAATGGATTTGGCGTTAAATAACCTAGAAAGGTTCTATTTCAAACAATTCAGTTTAGCATGAGTACACAGTTTAATTGTCAAAAACATTTCTATTTCAAGCTATTCAGTTTATTCAAACACTTCTAATTCAGCTAATTCAGTTTAGTATAAGCTCATATTTTGTTTACACACAGTTAAATGTCAAAACAGTTCTATATATATAACAGTTCAGTTTAGTGTAAGTACAGTTTCAATGTCAAAAACAGTTCCATTTTGAACAATTCAGTTTAGCATAAGCATGCTGTCTAAATGTAAGTACAGTTTAATTGTCAAAAACATTTCTATTTCAAGCTATTCAGTTTAGCCAAACACTTCTATTTCAAACAATTCAGTTTAGCATTAGTATGCAATTTAGTTCTATTTAACCCATATATAGGGCCCTATAAGGTGCTACCATTCCAGGCCAGAGTGGACCTGGGAGCAATGGCAATGAAGGGGTGCTCCGCATTCCCCAAAGCTCCAGCATCACTGGAGACTCACCATCAGATAGTTTAGTGTCATACCAGGACACTCATTGTGGGGTACTTATCCCTCTACAGAGGTGCAGTTGGTGTATTCTACAGCTCCAGCCAACTGGGCAACAGTTTTTTATTTTCACACAGTTAAATTCTATTTCAAACAATTTATTTTAGCATAAATCAAAGTTAAATAGTTCCACATATTGCTAACAATTCAATCAAACGTTAGTCATTCATTTACATACAGTTAAATGATCAAAGAGTTCTATTTCAAGCAATTCAGTTTACCATAAATACATTTTTTTTTGTCTATACACAGTTAAATAAAAAACAGTTCTATTCCAAACAACTTAGTTTAGCATAAGTAACACAGTTCTATTTGGCCCATAGATAGGACCATATCATATGCTATCACTCTGGGCCAGAGTGAACTTGAATGATGAAGGAGTACTCTGTGTTTCCCCAAATTCCAGCATTATTGAAGCCTCACCATCAGATTGTTTTATGTCATATCCAGGACTATCATTGGGGGAGTCTTACCCCTCTGCGGGGATGCAGTCAGTGTATTCTGCAGCCCCAGCCAACTGAGCCATAAATAAAAAGAGGAACACGAACATAATATTATGTTTTTCAAGTGATAAAGCAATACTCTTGGGAAAGTCATGAATCCAAATGTCCCTGCATTCTATTCTCTTGCCAGACAGTTTGATAAAATATCTTTGCACCTGAACACCAAAAATCATTGGAAACAAGAATAGGTTTGTGAGTACTTAACAAACCTCTGTCCCATGACTAATCTGGCCACAAACCAGTCACTGAAAGCTGTAACCCCCATTACCAACCTTGACATTGAGCAATTATATTATCCATTCCACTCACATGGTTTAGAATTTTTTTTGCCTCTCATAAACTTTCATTTAAGTTCTGTTTTATTGTTGAATTCTGTTTTTTGTGATCTTTAAAGAAAAAATTTAGTTCCTCCCATTTTGGCTTTTTACTTGAACAAAGAAAGTCAGTCGAAAAGGTAATATTTAAAATTAATTTACTTGCTTTAAAAACATTAGTATTCAAAACATGTCAATATAAAGTAGTAAAGCAAAAATACAAAAACAAAAGAAAAAAGAAAAAATAGGAATAAGGTATCCAGAGAAAGTTGTGTCTAGAGTTTGAGGTAAATCATTACCACCTAACAAGCCATCACACACACAAACACACACACACACACACACACACACACACACACACACACACACACACACACACACACACACACACACACACACACATATATGTATATACAAATAAGAAACTAGAAGTAAAAAAAAGAAAGTCGGTTTGTATATAAGTAAAAAGCAAGGCTACATAAATCATGGGAAAGTAGAAAGTGACTTTGTGTCCTGTGGGAAGAGTAAAATGTTAGACAGGAAAAGAAGAGCAAGTTTGGGCAGGCAGAATTTGCAAAGCAGCAGGATAGAAAACTTAAATCAAATAATATTGTAATTCAACACTGATTTTAAAGTGATTCGTGTTTGAGCATGTAACAAGTGGACAAGGGTTAAATTGTTTCCTGAAAAAGTAGATGATGGGGAAAATGTTCAGAAATAAAGAAAATTGAATATATTATTTTACCAGAACATATACATCAGTATCAAAGCATATATATATATATATATATATATATATATATATATATATATATATATATATATATATGTGTGTGTGTGTGTGTGTGTGTGTGTGTGTGTATGTATGTAAACCTATTAAGTTTTAAGGTATGTGTGTGTATGTATAAATGAATATGAACATTTTTGTATGCTTATATATATGTGTGTGAGAGTGTGTCTCACTCTCTCTATGTCTGCATGTGTAAATGAAAACTTACGTTTCTGTGTGTTTATATATGTATATTGGTATGTGTGAGTGTGTGTCAATAAATTTGTACATTTTGGGTGGGCGTGTGAGTGCCTGTAAATGAATATGTACATTTCTGTTTTCTTGTCTGTGTGTATATGAGCATGTGTGTGTTTGTGGATAAATGAAAATGTACATTTCTATGTGCTTATGTGTGTGTATAAAATTGATATATATATATATATTTGTCTGAGCTTATATGATGATGAACATGATGATGATGATGTGTGTGTATAAAATTGATATATATATATATTTCTCTGAGCTTATATGATGATGAACATGATGATGATGATGTGTGTGTATAAAATTGATATATATATATTTCTCTGAGCTTATATGATGATGAACATGATGATGATGATGTGTGTGTATAAAATTGATATATATATTTCTCTGAGCTTATATATATACATATATATATATATATATGTGTGTGTGTGTGTGTGTGTGTGTGTGCATAAATAAGTATATGTAGTAAAGTTGGTGACCATATGTAGTTGAGGATGACCCAAAGGCTCTCTTTTCATTTGCTACTGCACTGAGGTGTAGGGGAGGGTACTATTCCTTTTCCTGGATTGCTCCACTTTACCCTTGATCCGTACCTTATAATGCTGAGTGTTAAGTAAGGACCGCATCAAGTACCACTTTTTGAGTCTTTGGTATAACTTCACCTGTTATTAAACCCCAGTCTCCGAGGCCATTGGCAAACACTTTACTCACTAGGCCAATTGGCCAATACTTATAGATATAAAAATATATCCCCATCCTCTATTATTCCATCAGCTTTTTCTCTCCATTCATGGATGCATCAAATATGGTCATTGCAAAATTTTATCAGGTCACATTCATGTGACACTAAGTGAGAATTCAACTCATCTTCTAACTACTGTTTTATGGGAAGATGTATACAAATTGATCTTATACATTATCATCAGTGTCCTGCATACAGCATGAAACTGCATCAATTCCAGAACTGGCCACTTTCTTAGGCAGCATTGTAACTTATTCTACCAGAAACAAAAATAAAATCAACATCTTAAATTTTATTTGAAAAAAAGGATTTTGAATCATTATTGGATGTTTTAATACCTTATTTCTCTGTCAATTCTTTGAAATATATATATATATATATTTGATCACATTGTAATCTATGCATAGAATTCTACCAAAAATGACAAAAAATAATCAGCAGTGTGAATTTTGTCAGAAAATATTGTAAGTCTGGGATGTTTTAAGCATTAAGTCAGGGATGTTTGAAAGCCTTTTTTCTCTATGAATTCTACAAATGAGCCAATTTCTTTGGTAGCATTGTAATCAATGCATCCTATTTTACTAGAATCAAT
>CAUZXS010001974.1:20000-37500 GCA_963585895.1 Sepioteuthis lessoniana
CTCTAAAATAATTTTTAACAGCACTTCATCAGATCAATAGGAAAATAAAATAAATTAACTAATTTCATTTTCCTATTGAACCTGATAAAGTCCTGTTAAAATTTATTTTAGAGTCTTTGATTCATACCAATGCTCTTAAGAGGATGGAAATAAATTTATTATCCTAATGTGACCAAATATTGTTTTTTTCTTGAAATAATATATATATATATATATATATATATATATATATATATATATATAATGTCACCAGAAAAAACTCAACCATGGTTAAAGTGCCATTATAAATTAATTTCGACAAAGAAACTTGGTGGGATAGTGGCTAAATTCCTGAATGGTGACTTTGCTGAAAGGCATGAACTCCCTCATCCCACTTGTTATGTTTTGAATATTACCATTATGGTTTTTCTGAAAGTATAGCTTTGGCATTAAACAGGCATTAAATAACCCATGAAGGTTAATATGCCATTAAATAAAGAAAGATATATATTCCAAAAGAGCATCTTCTGTATATGTATATATATATACATATATATATATTTGAGTAAGGTATGCAGTTTAATCCAATGTTTACTTCTCTCTGTACTTAATGTTGCATAAAGAATATGGAAAGGAAAATACATAAAAATGAATGGGAAAAGATTTATTACTTAATTAATTCCACCATAATTAGTTCCACCAACATGTTTCAAGAGGATTGTTTAAGTCATGAAATTACAAAAATTTCAGTTAGAAAGTGCTTTTGTCATTTTCAAGGTAGGAATTATGAATTTAAATAGCGGTTTGAAATGAATAGAGAAAAATTATTCGGAACATATATTCAACAAAGTTACATCATAAAACGTAAATGTTTTGAATGTTATGGTTCTCCTTAACTTGTTTAAAAAATTGAAGAAGTTAATTCCAAAATCAAAACTGGAGAAGAAAGCTCCAGCATCAAACCTCTATTAACTTGTAGGTTTTCTTTGATCAGAAAAATCTGAGGTAAAGTACCCGGAAATAAAACCTTCAGTTTGCATAGTTACCAGTTATGTTGCTATACTTGTCACTGGGCTGCGGCTATGTAGACCCAGAGAGGGACATAAGTGTCATACCAATGTATGTTACTATAATCGAATGATGTACAGATGTCTTGCTACCTTATCACCTCATGCATTTTGTATATTTTTCACAAATTGGATTAGCTATTAATCAGGATGTTTGAGATGTAAGGTTGGTTTTAAAGATGGCTATCATCTGTCAAGATGTGGCAGTCATCATGTGTATAAACATATGATTTATAGTGTTTATCTATTTATAAATAAAGAGAAAAATAAATATATTTGTTGTACTTCTTTTTAGCTAAATCTGTTTGTTATATGAGAAAATATATTGATTTTTATCACTGACAACAGTTCAAATCAATAAAAATCTAATAACTATAATTAGAAGTACATTAAGCGGGATTGTTTTCATAGCAGGGTGGGTGGAGGTGGATGAACTTCTCTAACAGATTTGTTATTCCATAAATTATTCAGACTAGTATCTCCATCATTGTTATTTTTATCAAAATAATAATCAATTCATGGGATAATGGTAATGCTTAATATTTATGTATAAAGTATCTTGTCTATGAATGTATGTGTGGATGTCCTTGTGGGGACTGTAAGTATGCATGGATAAATGAGTGTATGTATATATGTGTATTTATTTGAAAATCTACATGAAGGTCTTTAAGATATGTAAATCTATTCCTATTAAATGAGGTTGTTATTTACTAAATTCAAATTTGTTTGACACAAGGCCAGAATTATGGGGCACCCAGTGGGAAACAAACTCTCTATCAATAATGTTTATGCACATATGTAAAGTGAATATCTGTGTGGACTGTGTATGCATGTATACATAAAATGAGCATATGTATGTATGTATGTCAGGGCACCTTGGGTGGTGTAATGGTTAGCAAGTGAGACTAGCAAACTTACACGAGCGAGTTCGAGTCTCATTGTGTGCCCCCATTCATACAGCCTTGTGCCACATATAAGCAAAATGTATGCATGTCAGTATTTATCAAACTCCTCTCCTGGAATAAAGCCTATTTGAATACAGAATTTTCCTTCTCCTACACTGGTTGCTTAAGTCTAAAGAACCCAGTCTGTCAGGCGTGTATGCATGTATGTGTTTATTTGAAAATACATATTAAAATCTTTATACAGTAGAGATCTTTTCCTACCTTATGAAGTTGTATTTACTTAGCTTTGTTTGATGTATCAGGCACCCATTCAGGATTGAACTCACTAACAATAGTCTGCTGGCTTTAGCTTGCTAACTATTACACCATGGAAAGTGCTGTTTTCCACCAAATGAGGTTGGCCTAGTTACCATGTTTATAATGTAAAAAAAAAATAGTGTGTGTGTGTGTGTGTGTGTGGCTGGGTTCCAATAAGGGTAGTTGGTGTGTAAGGAGAAACCAGGGGCATTGGTGTCTATTTCTCTTCGTCCATGGCTGATTAACAGAAGCTTCTAATTTACTGACATACAGCTCTTAAGTTCATTACTCACACCACGTTTTGCTGTTCTTCTCCTAATAAGCTTTGACAGCTATTTTCACAGTTCCTTTATCAATTGCATTTCACCTGTAATTAAGGTAATGAGAAGAGGTGGAAGGCCATGCTTATCTGTGCCAGGTGAAGTTAGGTTAGTAATTTTTGCCATTAAGCAATATTTGATTTCTTCTCTTTTTATTTTTTTGGCACAGACAGGGGAATCTATCCTTGAGCAAAAAATAAAAAAATAAAAAAAATGAAAAATATAAAAGAAGTTAGTTCTTAACAAATATAGAATGATGATTTGGGAATTGTGATAAAAAGCAAGAGAAATAAAATGAAAGAAACACTTGTCAAAAATTGATTGTAATTGACAATGCTTCATTTAAGTTATTTATCAAATGTTGATTAGTAGATTACATAGGCCTTAGGTTACTTATAGCACTTACTATTCCTTGAAATTATTTACATGATCAAATATCTAAAAATCAATTCATCAACAAACACATGTACATGAAAATTATAGAGGCATGATAATAATCATAGAAAGAAGACCTGGACACCAGAGTCCAAATCTTGAATGAGTCAGTATTTCACATTGCACCAATACCCTTGTGAAAGGTATGAATAAAAGTATTATCCCTCTAGTTATGAATAAATAGTTACGAAGGCTCTTTAATTTTGGAATGGCAATCAAACTATGAGAAGGAAAACTCTAGGTTAAAACCAATAATGGACATATCTAATACAAGTATCCCTATCTAATACAAATAATTTGCAAACAGATCTATTTCATGCATAGATGAGACCCTTACAGGAACTACCAGTTCAGGTGAGAGTGTACCTGTGTTTAAAGGCAATAAAAACACGTGCTATACTTCCCAGATCTCCAGGAGTGGAGCCTCACCAATTGATGCAGTTTAATGTCATACCTAACAATCTCTTTTTCATATTCTTAGAAAAATGAATCCCAACATTAAACCTTTTACAAGTGATGTTTTTATTATCAATAGTACACGGACAGATTGATTCTTTTGTTATTTAGAGATATATTAATGTTAGGCATTTTCCAATTGGCTGTTCAATAACCAATTCAATGTTAATGTATAGAAACACCACTAAGTTTGGTTTTGTTTGGTTTGGTTTTATGGCATATCAACAATTGTTGGTTATTTAATGCCAAAACCTCTTTTTACATATATGTGAAATATATGATTAGTAAACACATTTTGTAGATACACATAATTAAATGATAAAACAGTACTATTTCTGACAATTCACTTTAGCATAAGTCAACAAAGTTAAATGTTTCCAAGTATTGCAATGTATCACTAACAATTCAGTTAAGCATCAGTTATTTGTTTAAACACAGTTAAATGATGAAACAGTTCTATTTCTAACAGTTAAATTTAGCCTGAGTCATTTGTTTGTGTAGAGTTTAAATGTCAAACAGTTCTATTTGACACATAGACAGGACCCTATCAAGTACTACCACACAGGGTCAAAGTGGGCCTGGAAATGATGGCAATGAAGGGGTACTTCACATTCCCCAAAGCCCGAGCATTACTGGAACCTCTTCATCAGATTGTTTTGTTATATGCAGGACACTTGTGAGGCGGGGATCTTACCCCTCTGCAGGGATACAGTCGGTGTATTCTACATCCCCAGGAGGTCTCACTGTGGTATAATATGATGTAAAGGTATTTTTTACAAAGTATTATAATTAAAAGTGAGTGCTTTATTGTTTTCATGTTTTTGTACAAAAATCCACAATTGCTCATCAAATGATCACGTTTTTTTTGTTTTTTTTTAAATATATAATTGACTTTTCATAACTTACCCTTTCTTTTACAAACTTTCAGAAAATAATTAGCCCACTCTACAAAGATTAAAAAGGTAATTGTCAGTGAAAGGGTTAAATCTGAAATCAGTTCTTATGTAATAAATGTTGATTAATATATTACATTGGCCTTAAACTGAGTATAGCACACACTGTTCCCTAGAAATCAGTTACATGATCAAATATCTAAAATCAATTTAGCAGCAAATACATATTCATGAAAATGACAGAAGTTCAGCCAGCTGATTCTGAGGCTGTGCTTTAAACCTGAGAGACAAATATGGTGAGTAGCACTTGGAGATTATCAGGCGATCTTGGATTCACAGTTCAGTATAGTTTGTCTTTATCACAACCTTAACAAAAGCATTTGGAGCTTTCAAATTGTGCCTTACATTACCAAAATATTGCAAAACATTTGAATCACCCTTGTAAAAATACTCAATAGATGCTGAAATAAATATGTGAAGTCCCAATACTTTGAAGGGGACTATGATATCATTTTCCTTAATTGGTATTTTTTTCATTAATATTAAATAGCTGAATACTTTCTGGACTGACTTCATAATAATTTTAACAGCACATTGTCTGAATAATATTATTCTGTATAATCACTGAAAACCTTACACCAGCAGAACCAAAATTGTTTAAATAGGGCAATTATTTAACAAATAAGTAGATTTTTATGCTTTTCACTGACTGGCAGTGAGGTGTAGTTTCCTGATTAGAGCCAACATTGGCAAGTGAAAACAGAGCTTTCTCAATTTGGAGCAATTACCAACACTTGTAATCTTTTGTTAAGTATCATAATTTTGTGTAATGAGAAAAAAGATCAGGGTTGTGACCTGTTAAAAGTATATCAGTTTAGAAATTTATTCTTTTTCCTGACGAAGGCAAAAATTACAAACACATGTATAAACATATATAAACATATTCATCATATCATTAATACATAAACCCATATACATACATACCCACACACACATTATATATATACATATACACAAACATATATGAATATATACACATACATACATACATATATACATATATATGTATATATATATATATATACACACACAAACACAAACACACACACACACACACATATATATATATATATATATATATATATATATACAAACATATACACACACACATATATATATATATATATATATATATACACACACACATATATATATATACATATATATATGAATACTCACACACACATACATATATATATATATATATATATATATATATATATATATTCATGAACCCAAAAATACAGGACCACACATATGTTTATGTATGATCTTGAAATATAAACATGCACAGACACACACAGACATATATATATATATATATATATATATATATATATATATATATATATACACAATTGGCAATTTGGATGATGTTACCAGTATAAAAACGGAACTCAGTGAGCTGAGTTTCAGGAGTTTGAATTTCATTTGACTATGTTTATATTCCCTTTGTACTGATGCCCTTGGGAAAGGCATGGATCCATTTACTTCTCTCTGCACTTAATTCTCTTGCCAGATTTTGAGCCAAAATATCTCATCACTTGCATGTCACAGTCAGTGATAATGGAGAAAAGAGTGGGGGAGTGATCACTAATTCCCAATTACCCTATTATATGCTCACTTAATTTTGACAGGGATCTAATATACACTGATTCAAAATAAAACTCTAACAACCTCAATATGTATTTCAATTCACCCAAGATTAACAAAACTGGTAATATAGCTGGATGATAGTAGATTATTAAATGTACTGATCAGTATTTGTACAGGTCCCAAAATAAGGGGTGTATCCACAGTAGTCAAACCCCATGCACATACAATAATCAAGTCTAAAATTTAGGGTAGATAAGGTTGATCCATTATGCAAAAGACAAAGTATGTAGCATCTATTATTATTAAGTTAGCTTCAAATCAACTTTATAATCCTTAAAATTGTCCACTTAGAAAGCTAAACATCAATAAGGACATTTTTTTCTATGACTGATAACATTGTTGATTTGATTTGGCTTCTTTGTTTAAAGGTATATCAACCTTTGTGGGTTATTTAATGCCAAAGCTATCCTTGCAGAAGAACACTAATTTAGCCCATAGCTGGGGGCAAGAGGAGGTTCATACTTTTCCCAAGGATATTTTTCCAAAAGTGAATGTAATAGAGCAACTGGAGTTTAAACTTGTTTACTCCGATATCCCTGTCCAGCATATTAGCCACTACACCACAGGAAAATCCGTTGGTTACCTGAATTCAAACCTGAACAACATTGTTTGTATTTCACGTACAATTAATATTCTTGGGAAAGGTATGAATCCAACAATTCTTCCTCCAGTTATGGGTGAATAGTAGAACAGACTGAGATCTTTAACTTGGTATGGCAACAGGACAAGGAAACAAAAAACTCTGAATTAAACTTGTTAAAAATTGAACTTGTGTCACATCCAGCTTAGAAGGGTTGAGTAAATACTGCACAAATGGCTTTTGGAAAAAAAAATTATTTGCTCAGTGGATTTTATTTACATTGGGATCTTTACAAAGAATATATAAATCTAATATTCTATTTTTGAATATTTTATTTGTCCTGATTGGAATTATTACCTATTCCGGATTTATATATATATATATATATATATATAAATAATGAGTGAAACATGGTTCTGTTTTTATGATACACTCTCTCAATATTCTCTCCAACAAATATTTCTCACTCTTAAAGATACAACATTTAAACACAGTAATAATATATATATATATATATATATATATATATATATATATATCAGGTGAGTGCAAAAGTTTCAATTGTTCATTATTGTTTAAACTGTTATCTACTGTATATTCTATCTTTAGTTTTGAAAAAATTGTGCTGGCAACTTTTGCACACATCAAATACTCATACTCATACACACACATATATGTATATATATATATACATATACATGTATGAGAGAGAGAGAGAGAGAAAGAGTAAGAGAGTAGAAATAAAACAAGTCACATGCTGAAGAGATAGGTATGAAAAGAATCTGTTGAAAGAAGAAAAAATCTGGAGAATTTCCAAAGCTGGTGGAATAATTCTTCCTAAAAGTAGACATTGAATCTAAAAGGACATGTTCTGCCGGCAGATAAGCTAGCCGTACCATCTAAAGTTTCAGTGGGGTTTGTTGGTGTGTAACCCCCACTTCACTGGTGTGACCTTGCTGTCAAAGCTTCAGATTACTGGCTATGAATTCACAATGAGGTAAGATGAAAATATGGGAAGATCTGTCATAAAAAAAAATGAAAATTGTTTTGAAAATTTTTTGATTGAAGAATAAAGAGTAATACTTTAGTTTCTTGATTGGTTTCCAGTATAAATAGTATGGGCTATAGATTATTGATCCTAAAGTTTATTAGATCGATGGAGAGATTAATTTATAAATCCCTTGACAATCAGAATGATTATTGATTTCTGCTTTTTATGCTTTATTGATTATTATATAAGTATTTGCGAACATGTAAAAAATGCCTTGAATGTTGTAATAGCAAGCTTATCTACCAGACCATTAATAGTGAGTTTCTTACTAGATATATATACTCTTTTATTACAGCACAAATAAGTACCCTGGCCAGAAGTAAAGATCTACTTCTGGTTTGAGTATATTGTTGTGTTGTAATGGTTAACAAGCTAGTCTCACAGATCACAAACTACTGAGTTGTGAGTTTGATTTTCACTAGGTGCACTATGCTTGTGACTTTGTGCCAGATCCTAGCTAAACTGTATTTTTTAAGGTGTGTCTTACATGGTATCATGGTTAGTATATTTGAATAACGGATGATTTTTTGTGAGTTTGTGTTGTGTCATAAAATTAGTAATGGTCGACATACATATAAAATAAAAGATATTATGTTCCTGAGAGAAGTATGCTGACTAATGTATTAACCTTAGTCATATTTGTTACCAAACACCGTCTAAAGCGAGCACAGCTCTAAATAGTCCTCAGTCCAAGCCATCCTGTGGGAGGTTCCAGCCACTCCACAACACTTTGATTTTTAGTGGGCGCCCAATATATACATATATATTTCATATATATTTAGGCAGCATTTCTTTATTGTAACATATTTGATTGAACATAATAGACATTTTTTGTCTACATATTTTTTGTTAATCCTTTCAAATTGCCGTATTGATCTTATGATATTTGGTGGGAATCGGTTGATAAACCTTCCATAATTAGTTATTTCCCAAGTACTTTCTGCCCAACTTTGGGCCATCATCAGGGGAGGATGTATTACAAAAGTAATGTATTGTACTTAAATGTCTTTAGCTACTGACACTATTTATAGAAACAAATTCGAAAAGTAAATGGTACACAAAACAACAGTACAACCATTCATTCTTACAAAGTAGTAATGTACATACAAAAGTTACATCAATTTGAAAGGATAAACAAAAACGTATGTAGAAAAAAATGTCTATTATGTTCAATCAAATATGTATATATATTACATATATATATTTATATATAGAGGGAGGGATGGAGTTAGGGAGAGAGAACACTCCAAAGGTATAATGATTAGCAAGATGCTAGATAAGAAATCATCATAATTCATATATATATATATATATATAATGATATATATATATATATATATATATATATATATATATTAATGAAACATGTTTAAGATTTATGTATGTAAAATGCATTTGTAAATATAAGTAAGTAAAGTTGGCGACCTTAGTTGAAGGTGACCTGAAGACTCTCTTTTCAAAAGCTACTACACTGAGGTGTAGGGGAAGGCACTACTTCATTCTTTTGATTGCTCCACTTTACTCTTGATTCTTACCTTATAATGCTGAGTGTTAAGCGAGGCGGCATCAAGTACTATTTTTTGAGTCTTTAGTATGACTCGACCTGAGATCAAACCCCGATCTTCTGGACCATTGGCGAACACTCTACTAATCAGGCCAATGGCCTGGCAAGATATATAAATATAATAAGCATAATATACATATAGATATCTATAAATTAATGGAAGATGTCAAGATATTATATAACATCATCATGTTATGCTGCTAGCACAAATTTTCCTGACTCTCTCTTGCCATTTGTTTCTTTCATCCATTGCTTATGGCAGGTCATCTAGACAACATCTTGTGTCTGTACAGAGCTGTTATAGATGAGTTCTTGTTGGTCATCCAACACTTGCACATCTGTGTGAAGGGCTCCATAGGAGAATGTCATTTATGAGTTTGTCTTTATTTCTCCAGCAGTGTCCTGCATGTCTTATTTGGATGGTTTTAGAGATGGGAGGTAGGTGGCTGTACAGCTGCTGTTTTGTGTGATGTTGCTTCCAGGATTTGCTCAATATAGCTTGTAGCATTCTTGAACGGCCACCTGCCTCCTATCACGAAAACTATTCAAGTTAGACGAACCTGGCATGCAGGACACTGCTGGAGAAGCAGGGACGAACTCATAAGAGATGTACTCTTATGGACCCCCACACATGGCCTTGCAAAAGCAGGACGACCAGCACGAACATACATTCAGCAGCTATGTGAGGATATGGGATGTTGTCCTGAAGACCTGCCTAGGGCGATGAACGATAAGGAGGAGTGGCGAGAGAGGGTCAGGGATATCCGTGCTACCAGCAACACATGATGATGATGATAATTCTTGAACAATTCCTGTCTAGCTTTTTCTCCATACACTTACTCAGTGTCCATGTGGAGCATCCATACAGTAGAATTGACATGACCGCTGTTTGGAAAAAATTGCATTTTATTTCATTGGATAAGTCTGACTTCTGTATGATTGATAACCTATTAACAGCTGTCTGTGCCTTTGCTGGTCCCATCCTGATGTCATTTTCAGTAGAGGAGATGTTGCTTTTGAGGAACGTGAACTTGTCCACTAGTTTCAAAGAGCCTCCATTTAGTGTGAAGATGTCTTCTTTTTGATCAAAACATACCAAAAACTTAAAAAATGGTACTTGATACCTCCTTGCTTAACACTTAACATTATAAAGCATATATTAAGGGTAAAGTTGTGCTCTCCCCCACAACTTGGTGTAGTTGCTATTAAAAAGGTAGCTTTGGGTCACTCTTGACTACAGTCACCTACTTTACTTTATATATATATATATATATATACACACAGCTGCTGTTACAAGAAAACTACCTTTCCTCCCAAAAAAGGGGATATGAGTTTCCATTGAGAATTTTTTTGTAATTTTTGATCCTCAATATTTAAGAATGGTGTCATGGTTGATGTTGTTGGAAACGAACATGGCAACCTGAGTTCAAATCCTGGACAAGGCTGTTTGCATTTCACATAATGATAATACCTTTGGGAAAAGTATGAATTCAACTATTCTTCCTCCAGCTATGAATAAATAGTAGGGTAAGACTGGGTTCTTTAACCTTGGTATGGTCACTGGTCTAGGAAAAGGAAACCTCTGAATTCAAATCAGTTGAGGTTCTCTTAAAATAGACCTTGTGTCACATCATGATTGTTGCTAAGGGAGTGTGTAAAAATGATCATTAGCTAAAAAGTTAATTGGCTGACCACATAATCTCCATTGTAATAAGTAAGTTGGCGACCTAAGTTTGGGACAACCTCAAGGCTCCCTTTTCAATAGTTACAGCCACAAGGTGTAGAGGAGGATGGCACTCCTTTCTCTGGATTGCTCTACTTTTACCCTTGATATGTACCTTTCAATGCTGAGTGTTAAGCAAACAGTATCAAGTACCATTTTTTTGAGTCTTTGGTATGACTTAACCTGGGATTGAACCCCGGTCTCTTCTGGGTATTGGCAAACACTCTACCCACTAGACCAATGGGCTGATTAGCTTTTTATTAAAAATTCAGGTTTTAAATGTTGGCATAATGGTTTTTGTGAATTATAATGGTGAAAAAGATGAAACAACCTGAAAATGAAGATCTCTGGTCAGAAATTATTTTCATATACGAGGATCAGCTGAAAAGTTCATAGGCTGACAATGGAATAGGACCAAATGAGGTTTATTTTTCAATATAATCTTCCAGACAGTTCACACACTTTGTCCACTGGTGTTGCAGTGCTTGTCAAAAAAGTCATGAACAACATATGACATTAGGGTAAGAACTTTTAATCCCATAAACTTTTCAGTTCACTTTTGTGTCTACCTTAAAACTTTTCAGTTGACCCATGTGTCTACAATAAAAAAACAACTGAAATTAAATTAATAAAAAGCTTGGCAAATGGTAATAATAATAATAGACAAAGCTTCATCTCATAAAATAAAGTTCAAAATAGTATAACTAGATGCATATGATATCTGTCATATTAAAGTAATGATGTGGAAAGATGTGATACTTAATAGGCTCTAATAAATGATTTTTGACAGAGAGTTTACAGAAGCAGATCATATTACAGAATAATGACATGGGAAATACCAGCTTACTGGGTGAAAGGGATACAAAACTTTTGACATACATATAAATAGTTTTACAAAGTATAGCTAAATGGACAGATGTAGAATTAAGTCAGACAGATACACACTGATAAAAATAGGAATCTGTTAAAATAGTTTCAGATGACAACTGTAAGAGCATTAAAAAGAATATTGCAAAAAATAAGGTAGAAGAAGGTAAATGGATAGATCTACAAATATAAGAAGGATGAGGTCACAAGCCTGTGAGATAAATGTATGAAAAGATAGACAAAGATTTAGAATAATGAATAGATATGGAAAAAATATGATACATGTATACACATACATATCCAATATCCTTATCCAAATTATTTAACACACACATGTATATACACACAAACATACAAAACCCTTCTAAAAAGTTCATAGGTTCCCATGAAATCTGAGCAAATTAGGTTTATTTTTCAACTTCCATTTGTATTGCAGTACTTAAGTCTCGTTGGTAAAAAGTTTTCAACAGCAAATATGATGTCATCATATGAACTTTTCAGTTGACATTCGTATATATATATATATATATGTATATTTAGGCAGCATTTCTTCGTTAATGCAAATTTCATTAAACATAATAGACATTTTATGTCTACATATTTTCTTTTGGATCCATTCGAATTCCCGTATTACTTTTATTGTATTCTGGGGGAATTGATTTATGTATTTTCCATAGTTGCATGTATCCCTAGTACTTTCTGCCCGACTTTGGGCCATCATCAGGGGAGGATCTACTACAAAAGTGATGTAACTTTTGTTTTAGCATATTACCACTGTGCAAGGGCGTCTCCGCCGTTGAAGGTTTTGGCGTTTGTTTTTGAATGTGATTCTATATTTAGTGCCAGTAGCTAAAGACATTTAAGTACATTAGCACTGGTTTGAAAATTAATTCTATTAAGTGTCGGCTGCAGGTTTCTGATATGTAATGCTTCAAGAATCTGAAGTTTTTGTTTATTATTTTGATGTTCTAATATTGTTGTGTTGTCGGTGAGAATTTATATTTATAATAACCCATCTCTTCCTCCTCTTAAAATCAACTCTAATATACTTCGAAAACTACTCTTAACATGTACTACTGAAGTTCCATTTTATGACCATCTTGGAAATATTTACGTTCAGACTGATGGCGTATCTATGGGGTCTGAAAAAAATTTTTGAAGAAAAAATTCTAGCATTTTTTTCAAAAATTCCCTTTTATTTATGGAATGATTTTATATATCAGTCTATTTATCAACTCATATACAGTGACAAATATACATACATATATATATATATATATATATATATAAAATGTCTCTGTGTGTGCGTTGATAAACAGACTGAAATAAGTTGGTATGATAGACTAAAACAGATATATTTGGGATATGCGGAAGTTTCCAGCATCTCTTATTAAAAAAATGAAAATGCTTACTGTGTATTCAATCATTTGTTTTAAAAAAGAGGATGCTGTGAACTTTTGCACTCGATATGAACAGAGACAGCAGGTATATATGAATAGACCATGACATAGTGATTGATAAGAACAGACTGAATCAAAGACATTGATATGAGTAGACTGAGAGAGTTATATATATATATAAATATATATATATATATTAGTATATATACAGAAATTGATTCAAAATGATGACGACAGAAAGATTGATTGAAATAGGCAGAGACAAGATTGATGTAGAGGAAAAATAGTGTGTGTGTGTAATTCTTACTTTTCTATTTAAGCAATCTCATCCTCCAACCCAAACCAAAATATATTAATTTTGCCCTGCGGAACATATTATTTCTCTCAGTTGTTTTGACACATTCAATAATCTTGGTTGGGATTGAACTACCAATAAATTTTTGTTAAACTTCTTTCGAAGATATTTTGTTTCATTATCATCCCAAAGGAGGCACACTTAATATAACAGTTATCATCAGAGGAAATGGAATTGGTGATCTATGTTCAAATTTTGCATTTCACTTGGGAAAGGCATGAATCTATCTGTTCTCCCATAGCTATGGGTAAGTAGTAGGGTTCTTAAATCTTGATTTGGCAACCAGTCTTTGGGAAGGGAAAAATGAATTCAAACCTTCTTTAAAGTAAAGTAAAGTTGGTGACTGTAGTCAAGAGTGACCAGAAAGCTCCCTTTTCAATATGAACCCAGGTCTCCTGGACCATTGGCGAACTTAAAAACTCTGCTTAAAAATTGACCTTGTGTCTCATCCAGCTTCTGACAGAGAGACTGAGTAAATACATTTATCATTATCCCTGAGAATATACATATCAAGTATCAAAATTTGAAAACTGACTAGCAGAAGGCTTGAACTAGTGACACTTAGGGTTAAAAAAGACTAATAGCAGGAACCAATTCGGTAAGTTTTGTTTACTGTTTTTTGTATTGTTAATCTTTTTACATAGGTTTGTAACACATTTTCTATCAACCCAAAAATTTTAAAGACAAAAAGAAATGAAAGATAAGATGAAAGAAAAAAAAAAAGAAAAGAAGAAGAAAAGTTAAACGTATAAGAAAGAAAGAAAGAAAGAAATGTTTATAACAAAATGAAATCTAAATAAAAAAAAAATCTGTGGTTATCTCCCTTGTTTTTAAAAGCTTCCTTGATAGGATGTAAACTAAAAATGGTGTCAAAAAGGAAACAATTTTTAAGTCATTGGTCATTCCTGGCTAGGGACAAATAATTATTCTTCTAAGATCTTGTGAACCGGATCATTTTTTAAAAAAATTTTGTGAGTTCCGATAATAAACAAATACCTGGTGCCATATATCAAAATAAGATGATGCTTAAATACTAAACATTTAGGACATTCAAAGGAAACCCTTTGTCTTCAGGGGGTTCAGAGTTTTCCAGAAAAGGGGTCATAATTTAGGTGCATATTACATAACAAATTTTATTCCTTCAAAATGTTTGAATTTCTGATTTAATTTCCAGATGATTGTTGCTTGAACATTTTTTTTTTTTATATATCTATTGTACTGTATGTAGAAATGAGGTCATAGTAATAGTTGTAGTAAAGGCACAGAGATGAAAGCCACGTAGTAACAAAAGAATGGCTTGTATCTCTATTAATATCCAATTGCAGATGGAAGATGAGTTTTGCAAAATGCTTATCTTGTGCTTGACTTATGACTCTGTGTGTGTTTGGTCTGGACTGCATTTAATGGTTTCCCTGTTATTTAGTAAGAAGACACCATTTTGCATGTGAAGAAGGAATTGGGTATTATGTTGGCTGGAGAGTAAAGATGGTAGGTTGGAAGGAGTTATCATGAGGCAAGAAAAAATGGAAGAATCTGGAAAATATTAGATGGGTATTCTTGGAAAGGGTTCTCGGTGTAATGGAAAGTTGAAAGAAAAAGATGAAGAGATGGGGGTGAAGATGAAGAAAGAAGTTCAAAAAAAAAAAAAAAAAAAAGAAAGCAAAAATGAAAAACAAGACAATGGAGAAAAGAAGACAGGAAGAAAGGAAAAAGAATGTAAAAACGAAGAAGGAAAAAAGAAAGAGCAAAGAAAAATAGAGAAAAGAACGAAGGGTGAAAAAAAAAAAGAAGAAATTAAGAGAAAACCAAATTCAGGGAAGAGGAAAGAAGAAAAAATCAAGAAATGAATGAATGAAAGAAAGGAAAAAGCAAAGCAAAAAAGATGGGTAAACATAAAAAGAAAAAAAAACAAAGAAAAAAGAAAAGATTGAAGATGAAAAAAGAAATAATAAAGAAAAGTGTAGAAAAAAAAAAAACAAAGAAAAAAGGAAAGAAGTAAAATGATTTATAAAAAGGAAAAGTAATAGACATAAAAAAAGCAAAGAAGGAAAAAATAAAGAAATAAGGTGAGAAAAAGAAAGAAAGTAGAAATAAGGAAAGTTAAGAAAAGTGAAGGAAAATAAAGGAAAGAATAATAAGCAAAAGAGAAAGGAAAGAAGTATAAAAAGAAGAGGAAAGAAACAAAGAGAAAGAAAAGGAGAAAAGAATGATGAAAGAAAGATTCATTAAAAAAAATGAAAAAAATGAAAGAAAGTGGAAAATGGTCAAAATATAAAAACATATTTAAGATAAAAACAAGTAAAGAAAGAAAGTTGCAAAAAGAAATAAGTGAATGATGAAAGAATGAAACTAGGAGAAAGAAAATGTGTTAAAAGTCAATGTGAATGAAGAAGGAATGAAATTAAAGGAAAGAAAATGTGTTAAAGGTCAATATGAATGAAGAAAATTAAAACAAACAAATAAAAATTTAAAAAAGTAAATAAAGAAATATGCCAAGAAAAATCTGAAAAGAAACAGAAAATGTTAAAAAAAAGGAAAGGAAAAAGAAAGGAAATGAAAAAGAATGCAAGAAGAGAGAAATGAAAAATGAAAGAATGAAAGAAGAAACAATGGATAAAGGAAGAAAGAAAGGAATGGAAGAAGAGAAATGAAGAAGAATGTATGAAGAGAGAAAGAAAAAGAAGAAAAAACGGAAAAAAAGAAGAATGCAAGTAATAAAGAAAAATAAATAAGGAAGAGAAATAGAAGAATAATGAAAAGAAATGAAGAAAAACAAACAAAAGAAAGAGAAGAAAGGTTTTGAAAAGAAAAGAAAGAAAAAAGAAGAGGAAAGAAAAAAGAAAAAGAAAGAAAGGTTTTGAAAAGAAAAGAGAAGTAAGAAAAGATAGGAAAAGCAAAGAAAAGAGAACAAAGAAAAGGAATTAGAAACAAAAGAAAGAAAATTAAAAGAAAAGAGAAGAAGAAAGAAAAAAAAGGAAGTGGAAAGAGAGAAAAGAGGAAAGAAAAGAGAAGAAAAGAAGGGAACAGCAAATAAAAAAGGAAGAAAGAATAGAAAGCAAGCAAAAAGAAAGGTGTGGGAAGAAAAAAGAAGGAAGAAGGAAAATAGACTAAGAGGGAAGAAAAGAGAGTAAGAAAGAAAAGAAGGGAAGAGGAACAAAGAGGAAAGAAAAAAGAGAACAAGAAATGAAAGAAAGGAATTGAAAAAAATAGAGAAGAAAGAGAAGGAAGGAAGAAGAATCAAAAGAATGGAAGTGGGAAGAAAAAAGAAAAGAAATGAAGAAAAAAAAAGGGAAAAGAAAGAAAAGAAAGGAAGAAAGAAAAGAGAAGAAAGGAAGAAGAATGAAAGAAAGAAGAAAGAAAAGGAAAAGGAAAAAAGGGAAAAAAAAGAATGGGAAGTGAAAAAAAAAGAAAGAAACAATTTGGAGGTAAAAGAAGAGAGATGAAAGAAAAAAGAACTGTAACTGAAGAAAAAAGTTGAAAGTAAAGAGGAGAAAGAAAAAAATAAGAGGAGGAAAGAACAAAGAAGAAGAAAGAAAAGAAAGGTAGAAAAAAGAATTATTATGAAGAAAAAGGTAAAAAAATAGAGGAATAATCAAATACAAGGAAAGAGAATACAAATAAACCATAAATTGCTGAAGAAGATAAAAGAAAAGAAAAGAAAGATGGCTGTAACCTTTTAAGCCACCAGTTAAAAAAGTGGTAAAGTAACAAATGATTTGGGTTGATATTGTGGGTGATTCTCAGGTTGGGTGGGGGCTTAAAATGAGAGGATAAGAATTAAGTGTGGTATAGAGGAGGGGTTTGGAGTGCAAATGGTGATTTCTTTTTCTGCTTTATCTTGTCCTGCAGACTCCATACCAATCAATCCCCACCCTACCACTCACAATCCCTC
>CAUZXS010001974.1:42500-45386 GCA_963585895.1 Sepioteuthis lessoniana
TATCGAAACAAAGAAAATGATAGTTGATGACTCTGTGCTATCCTAACTTAGATATATATACTCTATTCCTGATATTAAGCACTCTATATTCCTAATATAGCTATATATATATATATATATATATATATATATTCACTTTTATCATATTTGACAATTGTAGCTTGTTCATAGCTGTATTAATCATAGATATGAAAACTAATGAAGAGATAAATGAACCTCACTTATCTTAGGTTTTCATCTAGCTCTGCCAGCCAGTATTGAACCCATATTTGAATTTTTTTGACAACTCATTTAAAAAAAAACTTGTTTACTATTCTTATATATATATATATATATATATATATATATATATATATAAAACAAAATATTCAGAGAATGAATTATTTATATGAAATGTGCCAACATTTTGGACCATACTATGACAATCTTCAGAGTAAATCTTGCTCAAATCCTTTTTTATATTCTACTTTTTGTTTAAAGTTTGATGTGAAAAAAATAATTTTCAGATGAAATGTGATTCTAATTACATCTGTATGTATAGGCATGAGAGTATATATATATATATATATATATGTTTGATTGAATAATAAAGAATCATTTTGTCTGTATGATCTTATTAAGATCCTTTCAAGTTTTCTGATAAGTGTCTTGATTTCAGGTTGGAATTGATGGAGGAATTTGCCAAAATTGTCCCAACTGCTTTTGGACCTTTCATAGGCCATCATCAAGGGTTCTTTGCATGTGTAAAGAGTGTTTTTTTAAAGAGTTTTTTAGGTTTTTTATCACATTACAAAATTACATAAACGCAAAGTTGGATAAAACTGAGATGCTGATGAAATCGAACAAATTTAAAAACAGAACGGTATCAATGGAAATAGAATTTTATCAAGAAAAATAGAATATTAAAAAAAAAATCTTAAATTTGTTCGATGTCATCAGCATCACAGTTTTATCTCAGTGTTTACATAATTTTGTAATGTTATAAAAAACCTAAAAACTTAAAAAAAAAAAAAAACAGTCTTTACATATGTAAACAACTCTTGATGATGGCCTATGAATGGTCCGAAAGTGCTTGGGATAATTTTAGTAAATTCATCCACTGATTCTAACCTCAGACCAAGACACTTACAAGGAAACTTGAAAGGATCTTAAAAAAATTATATAGACAAAATGTGTCTTTATTATTTAATCAAACAAGCTTAAATGAAAGACTGCTGCCCAACTACACACACACACACACACTTATATATATATATATATATATATATATATATATATATATATATATTTTTGACCGGACATTGGCCTAGCGGTTAGAGTGTTTGCCAAGGCCCGGGAGACCTAGGTTCAATCCCAGGTCGAGTCATACCAAAGACTCAAAAAATGGTACTTGATGCCTCCTGGCTTAACACTCAGCATTATAAGGTACGGATCAAGGGTAAAGTGGAGCAATCCAGGGAAAGGAGTAGCGCCCTTCCCTACACTTTGGTGTAGTAGCTATCGAAAAGAGAGCCTTCGGGTCACCCTCGACTATGGTCGCCAACTTTTTTTACTTATGTATATGTATATACGCACACACACACACACACACACACACGCATAATATGTATATGTGAGTGTTGATGTGTATATATGTATCCATACATATGATTATATATAATTGAATATATACTTCTATGTATAAATGTCTATGTGAAGTATGTATAAAATATACATCAAAGTATTTGAGTACATTCTTAAATGAGACTGAGAAATCTGTAAACTGAAATTCAACCTTTATACTCATTGTAAACTGATAACTTATATCTGCTGTAATTACTTTTTCATTAACAGAGGTCATATAATGTTTCAGGTAAAAAAATAATATAGTGTTCATATGAGATCCTCAAGATATGCCACATTTCATGGGTTTTTGCCTCAAGCACTCACTAACCTTTTTGACTGATGTTTTGATAGTCTACCTTTTTCATAGACCTATATATGTTTACAATGGGTTTTAACAAAAAAATAAATAATAAAAGAAAAAGTATTATTTTACAAGTCAAGATATGTCCAACTAGCCATGGTATTATGGCCTCAACATTCCTAAGTTCAGGTCAAGCTGGATTTGAAATGGGGTTGTGGTCTGTTGTGATTTTTAAAAATCAAATTGACTATTATAATATATTTGTTTATCAAGATATCTGTTGTGTGTATGTATGCGTGTATGTGTGTGTGTTTATGTATGATTTTGAATAAATGAAAAACCTGGTCATACATACATACATGCATATGTCTGTGAGAGTGTGTATGTGTGTGTATTTATGTGTGTGTGATCATTTATACTGTTAAAACAGAGCTGATTTGATAAATACACACATGTGAGTGAGTGAGTGTGTGTGTGTGTGGGCACATAAAATTCATGCTAGTGTCTATTTATCTATCCATATTTACCAACCCCTCAGCTCAGGCAGGATTTTTAAGCAGAGTTTAAAAGGTTTGAATTCAGTTTTCTTTCTCCTAGACTTGTTGCCTCACCAAGACTGAAGAACCCAGTCTGCTTTACTATTTACCCATATCTGGAGGGAGAATAATTGGATTCATATCTTTCCCGAGGGTATTAGTGCTATGTGAAATGCATCTCAGCCTTGTCAAGGATTTGAACTCGTGTTGCCATGTCCATTTCCTTCGACGATAACTATTACACCACGGGCACCTTTATTTATCAATCTATCTATGGTCTGTTGTAATTAAAAAAAAAAATCAAATTAACTATTATGATATATTTGTTTATCATGATATCTATTGTGTGTGTGTGTGTATATGATTTTAAATAAAATGAAAACCTGGTCATACATACATGTATATGTCTGTGTGTATTTATGTGTGTGTGTGATCATTTATACT
>CAUZXS010001975.1:0-62500 GCA_963585895.1 Sepioteuthis lessoniana
TACAGACTTTTCCATCTGCCCCAAACCACGTGTGACACCTGCCGCCAGGCCTCGGCGAGCAAGCGAAAGTCAACCTTCTTCTTCCGACCGGCAAGACTCAACTAACTTTTCTCAAATCCTCCAAAATCCTCCACGCACGCTTTCGGTGCATGCCGTCATTCACATCTCCAAGTCACATTTTCTATCTGGGATTTTTATATTGACATCTCTGAATGACACATCCTCCCGGCACGTGCGTGAACACCCGCGCTCATATTGCACCTAACGAACCCATGCTCCTCAGCCTAACTAAACCGAAAGGCAAGATATATAAAACGAAATCCCTCGCCATTATATTACATCATTAGCTGGAAGAAACTCAAATGAAAAAGCTGTTAGCAGACGCGAGATAGAAAATAGCAAAAGCAAGTCAGTTTGGGACGAGTTGTGAGGGGGTGAAACGGCCGAAAATTACGGTACCAATTTCGGGTGAGCTCCGCGCAGGAGTATCACATTCGCTGCGAAGCCGTGAAGATGAAGAAGCGGGTACGCACACACAAGAACTACAATAGAAAACGAAAACGATAATATTAAGGTCTGTGTCTGATCTCTCTTTCTCTCTCTCTCTCTCTGTCTGTCTAGCTAAAGTAGTGTACTCATTTTTCATACTCTGTTTTTTCTTCTTGACAACTACTAAAAGGTATAGCAGCGAATAAATTTTTGTATTAGCGAATCAAGACTGTGTTTTGTGTGTTCGTCAAGGTGGAGTTACAATAAAAGTCTGACTGAAATTTAAGGCGTTGTGTTACATTCATAGACCCGTAAGAACTGTGGTGGTGGTACAAATCTCTATGTAGTGCGTTACAAAGGTTCTGCCGAGAACCACGGTGGCGCAAGCGTCTATTTAATGACGTAGAATTACAAACGTCTATTTGAGAACCGTAACGTTACAAACATTTATTTGGTGTCGTAGCATTACATGAAAAGTTTATTGAAAAACAGCGGTGTTATATATATATATATATATATATGTGTGTGTGTGTGTGTGTGTGTTGGAATGTTAGATTATGGTAAATCTGAGAGTATGATAGAAATATGTGGAAGGTTGGATAAATCAAACACTTAACACAGGCTTATTAGTCGTGATATTTCGTTCTTTTATTCCAAGAACTTTTTCAGACTAAATCATTTTCTGACTTTTTCTATATATGAGCAAATGAGGAATATGATAAAATTACGGAGAGGATAAAGGCGTAGCAAGTTGAAAGAGAGGGTTGAGAGTCAAATGTATAAGATTTCTTGGGAGATTTTGATCGTATGAAAGTGGAAATAATTTTATTGAACAAACGGGAAAGAAATAGGGAAAAAGTGGAGGGGAAAGGCTTTCGACTCATCCTGTTTCGACGAAGACACTTACTAAAATGTGATTTCGAAGACATTGACTATAATAAGATATCTAGGTGAAAAGGGAGAGTAAAAGAAGAAAGGGAAAGTTATTAGGAAAGAATCATCAATGGGGGTACAGAGTGAAAGAATGTCCCTTTTTTTCTTTTTATTTTTGGGTTAAGCCTGAAAAAGTTCTTGGAATAAAAGAACGAAATATCGCGCCTACTAAACCTGTGCAAAGAATTTGATTTATCCAACTCTCCACATAGTTCTTTCATGTATATATATATCAGTTACGATACCGTAGAAAAAAGAGTCAGTGTCGCTATGTGACTGTTAGTTTGTCGGCAATGCAATCATCAAATCAAGTCTGTGACTCTTATTCAGGTCTATTTCTGCTTTGTCACCGATATTGAACTCTCCTTATTTATAAATATACCAAACAGCTCTATGTGTGTGTGTGCGTGTGTGCGTGTGTATTATGCTTTTGAAGTCACAAGCTGCTGCGTGAATCTGTTTTTGAATTATTTCCTATTAGTAGCGCTCTTCGTTGTTCATAACATTACTTTTTTTACTGATCGGGAAGTCGCAAATATTACAAGGAATAATATTAATATCTGCTTCTGGTGTATTATTCATTGCCTGGTTTTATTAATTATGGTTTCAGTTGTATTATATATGCTTACAACGATTTGAATATTGAGTTCAAAAAACAAAACAAAAAAACCCCAAACTTTATCAATTTTATTTATTTTTGCGTTCTTTGTTGGTCACACAACAGGACACTAATTTTACTGCTGGTAAGAGGCGGCCACATTTATTATATTCACTTCCTTAATCGTATAAAGTAGATACCAAACAAAAATGTTCCTAATTAAAAACTGAAATTAAAATCTTTTCTTCCGCGAATTTTTCCTCTGATTTTTTTACGGTTTCTAGTTTTAAATAATTGCGAAGATAAATTTTGGACCATATATTATTCGGAGCCATAAATATTAAACTGACTTTGGCATTAAATAACCCTGCATCGGTTAACATACCATAAGAATTTTTTTCCTTTTTCATCATTTTTTTCTTTTTTTGGTCAGGATGTCAGTGGAAATGTATTGAGTATTTTTGTTTGTTGAATGAGTTCTCATTAGTTCAAGTAAAATGTCCAGTATTTGTTAAAGAATAAATCATATTTTTTTATTTAAAAGGAGCTCGTACCTTTCTTTATAAGCATAACATGATAATTTCATTATTGAATCTGCGGTCAGCTCACTATGACAAATTTTCAAGGACCAGGGTTTTCCCAAGTATTTATTTTCAAACAAAATCTGTATTAAAACCAAAGAAGATTCGACCGTATTTGATATTATTCAGATTACCATAAAACTATCCCCCACCAAACATTCCTCCAAGTTGTAGCCGTCTAAGTACTATTTTGCCGTTGCACAACTGACGAAATACTGGGAGGAAACTGCATAAGAATACTACGTGGGGTTTTGATAATATCCTGCAAGCAGCACCCTACAAAAGAGCAGTTGTACAGCCACTTACTTCCCATCGATCAAAACATCAAGGTACGAAGAACAAGACAAGCTGACCACTGCTGAAGAAGTAATGACGAATTCACAAGTTAGGTTCTCCAATTTATTCCTACACATGGACACAGCAGTATTGGCAGATAAGCAAAACCTTACACTCCTCAGGTCTGAGAGGATAGTGTATGCTGTCTAGAGGACTTGCCAACATGATTGGCCGGGAGGGACGAATGGTGAGTCAAGAGAATTTGTACTGTCAGCAGGCCTTGATGATTATGATGATGATAATGTATTTCTAATTTATTGTTAACTATATTTTACTTCACACATTTAAAGATTCGAAATGATTGTCGTTCTTTGTTAATTAGATTCTTGACAACCTCGCAGACAGTTTAGCTTAGTTTTTTGTAGCATTTTTCTTAGTATATATATATATATATATATATATATATATATATATATATATATATATATATATATATCTGATGATCACATAGGCGATAAATTGACAAGTGGTGTTGACTATGTGTCTACGCTATCTTAACAAATATATATATATGTATATATAGATATGTATGTATGTATGCATGTGTGTATGTATGTGAGTGTGCGTGTGTGTTTGTGTATATATCTATACGTAGAAGAGGTGCTACTCAAAAACTTAAAGACTTTTAACATAAAAAAACCCTTGTTATCTTAGCTCCCAGTTCCCATTGTTTGCTTTGAAGTCGTTTGTTTTCTTGTTATTTACTCTCTAGTTCACAAACGATACAATGAAAAAACCCAAAAAGAAACAAAACAAAAAATAAATAAATAAAAGAAAACGGAACAAAAAGAAAAAAACAAAAAACAAAAAACAAAAAACAAAACAAAAAAAGAATTCAAATAGCATTTACTCAAGTTTTACAATGAAGCAACACAAAAATCAAAACTATAATTTTCTTTTTACGTTGTATAGTTATCTGAACTTGGTTGTTTACGTATTTCATGAAATATTTCAAAAGTCTCTAGTACAAAAATATGAACATGCAATAGTAAAAAAAAGTACTTTCCATATATATATATATATATATATATATATATATATATATATATGTAACGGTTATCATCGTAGAAAATGAAATCGGCTACTCGAATTCAACTTAAAGACGAGGGTGTTTATGTTTCCCTAATCCTCTTGGTAAATGCACTAATAAATCTCCTTTCATTAAAACGTACACCTCATTTTAACGTTAGTAATCTTAAAATATGTACATCGTAGATGTTCAGGATGTTAGAACCGTTTACAATTTGTAATGAAAGGTACTTTGTTACGAAACTATATATATATATGTTTTTTATTGTGATAAACGGCTATATATATATATATATATATATATATATATATATATATATATATATATATATATATATATATATAACTGTAAACAAGCCGTTTCTCACAATAAAAAGCTTGCCTTGTCGGCTGGGGCTGTAGAATACATTGACTGCATCTCTGAAGACGGGTAAGAACCCTCATAACGTGCGCCATGGATATGACACAAAACAAACTGATGGTGATCTTTCTGTAATGCAGGATCTTTATGGAATGTGGAGCCCTCTTTTATTGCTAACGCTCCCAGGTTAAATCTGAGTTGTAGCACCTGATAGGATCCTATCGCTGGGTCAAATAGATCTAAATTGCAAACATATGCTAAATTGATTTGTTTGAAATAGAACTGTTTTGACATTTATCTGTGAGTAAGCAAAAACTATACTTATACTAAACTGAATAGTCTGAATTAGAACTGTATGACTAAATTGAAAACCTTGAAAAAGAAATATTTTTGATGATTAAACTGTACTTATGCTAAACTGAACTGTTTGAAAAAGATCTGTTTATTTATATAAAAATGGATTTGGCATTAAATAGCCTACAAAAGTTGATATGCCATAAAGCTCAAGCAAAAAAATCTCAGACTGCTTCAATACATGCAAAAACAGAATTTGGCATTAAATAACCTACCATGCTTGATGTACCATAACACCTCACTCAACCAACAAAACCAAAATTAACAAAAAGCTGAGAGAAACAACCTGTTGTAAAAAGGCTTGTTCTATGTAAAAAATGGCAGAGCTGATTGAAAATCTGATGTTACGAATGCATCTAAAGCTACATTAGGCCATTATCAAGCTGGTTGATTGTACCAGTAACTACGGTAAAGTTAGGGATCAAAGATGCCTATTGGAACAGAATATGAGTACTTTTTGAGAGTACTTAACTTCTGTTATGGAAGGAGCCCTATTATTAAAATCAAATATATTTATCATTCATGCAACTGAGCACTTTATGAAAAACTCTTTTCATAAGAAGTTGTTCTTAACTCATCGCTCGGAGGAACAACTTTTACATGATTATATATCTGAGCACCCCCTCCCGTGCTTTCTTTGTTTAATGGTGCACACAAATCAATAAAATAAAAATCAATAAAATCCACAATTTCCACAAAAATGCGACGCATCGATACAGGCTTATCCAAGGATCAACCATATGAGAGCTGTTTTATTCTGTTTTATTTTATATATATATATATATATATATATATATATATATATATATATATATATATATATATATATATATATATATTATATATATATATATATATATGTTTTATATATATATATATTGCATAAACAATTTTTGTTAGAACGTTTTCCCCGAAAGTAATTTAAATTATAGAATTAGGCTGCATTGTAGAAAGCATTTCACCAGTTCTTTTTATATCAAGAGATGGAATATTATATATTTTTTCTATACTTCCTTTTCTTACATTTCAACCTTTTCTATTCTTGTATTTTTTATATCTGAACTAAAATTCATAAAGAAAAAAAAATCATTTAATCTATATCTTATCCCGTCTTCTGATTTATAAAAAAAAAACCTTCACTTGGATGAGAATAATATTTAATGCTAAATCTCTATTAGATGCAAAGGGAAAAATACGCCCACATTTAAAATCAAACAAATAAACTAACAAACAAATAATTCTATGGAGAAATATCAACCGAATTTCTATCATTCTCTAACTTAAAACTGACTATAATTAATTGAACGAAGTGGGTAAAACAATTTCATTTCTCACCAAGTAGCATAAAAATAAAAAAAATACCTTTTGTTTGTCTTTGTTATAAGAGACATCAGATGACGAGAAATTTAATGGCGGTTTCTAATGTCACACTCAACAATTTAACAAGTATTTTCTTTCTTTCAATAAACAAACCTCATGGCGAAAATTAAAAGGAATCGAAAACAACCCGAAAAGATTTTAAATATGGTCTTTCCTAATGGGAAAAAACAAACTTAATTTCCTAATGAACGTTGGAAAATCTTCAGATTTGATTTGCCTATTATTTTCTAATAAATAAGAGAGAGGCTGAAATGGCTTATTGTTTATAAGAAAATAAACCGGTTTAATCTAAAAAAAAAAAAAATCTAGCATGACATTTGTTTTAATGTCGAATCGTATACTGATTTAAATCTGTAAAACCATTGATCCACAGGGACTATAGTTCTACTAGATAACATTGGTGTCTTGTAACAGTAGTCTATAAAGATATCGATGCTTCTATTATTCTAATTATCTCCGTTATTTCGAGAGTTTGAATGTGTTAATAGGATCTTTAGTGTAAAAACTACAAAGTTAGGGCTCAGGGGCCCAAGAACTAGATAGTGACATTCTAGGAAGCGAGTTCAAACTCCAGTCGTGCAATTACGTTCACTTTCGAACTAACACATTTGGCAAACATATGAACTCGTTATCTCTCCCCAGCTATTGTGTAAATAGTACCACTACTGTTCTACGAGAATGACTATGAAATTAAGTAACCCATGAACATATATATGCCATTAAACAAAGCTGAATCAAGCTAAACTACAAAGTTATTAATTCCTTCTTTGGGTATTTAATGCCAACTAGTGTTCGAAATCAATGTCATCATTTAGTTGCAATTCATACTAATAACTGATCAGTTAATATTTAGTTATCTATTATTATTGTCGAACCGGATCACTGGCCTAGTGGGTAGAGTGTTCGCCAATGGTCCGGGAGACCTGGGTTCAATCCCAGGTCGCGTCATACCAAAGACTTTAAAAATGGTACTTGATACCTCCTTGCTTAACACTCAGAATTATAAGGTTAGGATCAAGGGTAAAGTGGAGCAATCTGGTCGCCCTCAACTACGGTCGCCCACTTTACTTACTTATTATTATTGTTTATGAGCCTTTCTAGAGAGTATTCTAATGAAAATACCATAAAAAAACAATAACCTCAATTTTTTTAATATATCACATTTTCTAGCAGGGGTCTTCACGAGAAGAAAATATTGATTTTTCGGCCACGTGCGTCGTCATATTTGTGATGTAAATACAGAATGTAAGCTATATAGAGTCCAAATTAATTAATGCGTAATAAAAAGTTTAAACTGCTAACCAAAATTTAAAAAAATATACTCACAGAGATATTGAATTGATTTTAGTCTGCTTTGTTGCTGTTTATATCAGAGATAGACTTCATAGCAGTAAAATTCGCTTATGTTTTATGTCGCTAAAGAGAAGTAGCTCCGAGCCACTGTTTATTTGTTTTTAACTTCGATTCTCTTAATGTGAGCTTATTTTTCTCTGCAAACTTGTTAAATTTTCCTGTGAACATATCCTTGCATTTGCTCTAAATAAGGTGTAAATTTTGTATCTTAAAACACTATATAACGTACATAAATATCAATTTTTAGTTGATTGAAACCGGATGAAGTGTAGAGCAAATGTTAACTTAGATTTTGCAGCCACACATTCAATGTTTAATATCATCATCATCATCATTATCATCCTCATCATGTCGTTCCGCTAGCACGGATATCCCTGAACCTCTTTCGCGACTTCTCCCTGTAGTTAATCGCCTCTGGCAGTTCTTCGGGGCTACATCCCGTATCGTCACATAGCTACTGTATGTATGTTCGAGCTGGTCGTCCCGCTTTTGCTCGGCCATATGTGGGGGTCCATAGGAGTACATCACTTATGAGCTCGTCCTTGCTTCTCCAGCCGTGTCCTGCATGCCTGGTTCGTCTAACTTGGATAGTTTTCTAGATGGGAGGCAGGTGGCCGTATAGTTGGTGCCTTGTGGGGTGTTGCCGCCAGGACTAGTTCAATATTGCTCGCAGCATTCTTGTGTAATTGTCGTCTAGCTTCTTCTCCAGCCGTTTTGTTAGGGTCCAAGTAGTGCATCTATACAGCAGTATCGATACGACCGCTGCCTGGAAAAACTGCGTTTCATTTTATCGGTCAGGTCTGATTTCCATATGATCGATAGCCTATCGATAGCTCTCCATGCTTTCATTAGCCGCGTGTCGATGTCTTTTTCGGTTCATGAGATACTGCTTCCTAGGTAGGTGAATTTGTCTCCCAGTTTCAGAGAGGTTTCGCCTAGTGTGGAAATGCCGCCTGTTTGATTATAGCTCATAACATTAGTTATGTGTGCATTGTCATGGAGGCCAATAGCAAGTATATATTTTTCTTAAAATTTCGTTGGCCAATGTTAATGGTGCATATCATACACGAGTACATATTATACACGTATACTTATGATCAATATCAACATTTTTGAATAGGGTCATAGTTGTATCTGTGTGCTCTACTTCGGATCAAACTGTGTGAAATCATTGATAATTAAAACAAACTATGAGATATAACGTTCATAGTATTTAATATAAGAAACAATATTAAAAAAACAAGAGTATATTTTAATTATAAAACAGTCCTACGGGAGGAGTTTTAAGTAAACATTATTGAAAGAATGTTCTGTAAAGACATAAGTAAACGTTGTAAACGTTCTGTAAAGACCTTAGTAAACGTTTTAAACGTTCTGTAAAGACATAAGTAAACGTTGTAAACGTTCTGTAAAGACCTAAGCAAACGTTGTAAATGTTCTGCTTAAGACCTATTGGTTTTGGTGTGTTTTCTTTTGTTTAATGTCATATCAACCTTCGTGGGTTATTTAATACTAAAGCTTTCCTTACAGAAGAACAGGAGTGATACTATTTAAGCAACAGCTGGAGGTGTAACATATTGACCTCCGACCCGACTGAGCTGTCAAATAAGAAATGAACCTGTGTAAATAACAGGTGGATACGGTCGAAGATATCAGGGGGTAACCTTGACTGTGGACGGGTTGAATTGGGTGCAGATGCGACGCTCACTAAAGCAGGTGGCCGTCAAACAATTATATAACCCGGTGCCACAAGAAGTTCGAGTCAGTTTGGAGTTAGGAGTCAGTTGTTGCAGTTCGAGGCAGTGAGAACCAGCTCTCTGCTGAAAGCTGGGCCATCAGGACCCCCGGTTGAGCAGCCCCGCTGAACGAGAAAGAAATGCTGCTAAAGACAAAGGAACTGGGGGTCAATATGTTGCAGTCTTTGTTCAGTCGCCAACTCACCTCTCACACATAACCCTTTCGCAAGTGAGAGGTATATTTTTCTAAAGAAGTGTGTTCGCTCGTCATTATTGTGCTGACTACGTTTCCGCGTGTATATGTGTATGGTTGTATATGTCATCATCATGTCGTGCCGCTAGCACGGATATCCCTTACCCTCTCTTGCCACTTCTCCTTATCATTCATCGCTTCTGGCAGGTCTTCAGGGCTACATCCCGTATCTCCACATAGCTGCTGTATGTATGTTCAAGCTGGTCGTCCTGCTGTTGCTTGGCCATATGCGGTGGTCCAACTGATGAGCTCGTCCTTGCTTCTCCAACAGTGTCCTGCGTGTCTGGTTCGTCTAACTTGGATAGTTTTCGTGATGGGAGGCCGGTGGCCGTATAGTTGGTGCCTTGTGGGGTGTTGCCGCCAGGACTTGTTCAATATTGCTCGGAACATTCTAGTATAATTGCCGTCTAGCTTCTTCTTCAGCCGTTTAGTTAGCGTCCAAGTAGTGCATCCTTATAGAAGTATCGATATGACCCCTGCCTGGAAGAAACTGCGTTTCATTTTATCGGTCAGGTCTGATTTCCGTATGATCAAGAGCCTATCGATAGCTGTCCATTCTTTCGTTAGTCGTGTGTTGATGTCTTTTTCGGTTGATGAGAAGCTGCTTCCTAGGTAGGTGAATTTGTCTATTAGTTTCAGAGAGGTTCCGTCTAGTATGGAAATGTCACCTGTTTGATCGTAACACATATATTCAGTTTTGTGTGCATCGACATGGAGGCCTATGCCTGCGGCGGCTCGTTCTAAACTATGCTGTAGTGTTTCGGCTTGGTTAGGTGCATTCGCCAGTAACGCTATGTCATCGGCGTAGTCGGAGTCGGTAATTGTTTTTGCGGGGTACCTTCTCCTTCTTTTTTTGTGTTTTGCCGAAAATGAACGTAATAAAGTAAAAGTAAAGATGGCGACCATAGTCGAGGGTGACCCAAAGGTTCCCTTTTCGATAGCTTACTACACTCAAGGTGTAGGGGAGGGCGCTACTCCTTTCCCTGGATTGCCCTACTTTACCCTCGCTTCCTTCGAGAACCTAGTCGAGCACAGAGATTCTCCCTCGGTCTCCTGTGGACTGTTGCTTAAAATACAAATGTAAACATATCATTCAAGTCTTTATATTTTTGTGATCAGAATAAAAGTCAGAGGAACAATCTACATGAGAAAAGGTCATAACTCACTTTTTACCAGGAACATTTCAGTGAGGTGTCTGTTTTAGATAAAATTGAAAATTCGAGATTGTAATTAATTGGTCACTTCCGACCACGAGTAAACCTGGGGCTTGGCTGTGTGGCCGAAAATAAAGGGTCCGTCGCTAGAACCTTTGTGGTATGTCCAAGAAACAGTCCTACACGACAGTTAAGGATTTTTGAAAAAAAAAAGCTGTTAATTAGCGACTGACAGAGCGAGAAATAGCAACCTGAATTTAGTGGCTTGCAAAACTGCTCCTTGCTCTTTGGGTTTGGTTTGGTTTGGTTTCTTTGTTTTAATGGCATATCAACCTTTGTAGGTTATTTAATGCCAAAGCCATTCTTCAAGTAGAACAGTCGTTGAACTATTTAACCCATAGCTTGGAGGATAAGGGGGTTCATACCTTTCCCAAGGGTATTTACCCGAAAGTGAACGTAATAGCGCGACTGGAGTACGAACTCGCTTACTACTATTCCACAATCCAGCACTTTAATCATTACACCTCGAGGACACCCCCTGCTCTTTGGGGGTGGGCTACAACTTGTCAAACAAATCATTTATTTATCGGCTCTAGAGCATCACTTCAGACACTGGATGCCGTCATATGGCATATCAACCTTCGAAGTTTATTTGATACTGATTGTTTCAAGTGTTTCTATCTAATAATAAGTTTCAAATAAATTTATTGAACTCAGAGATGAGACCATAATAAGTACTACCTTTTTGGCGTGGTGGTGGTGGTGTAGGGTTATACTCTTGCTCAGTGTCAAAGAACGTAAAGAAATCTTCAGTTAAAATTGAAACTTGATTTTTTAAAGAATGAAATAAATGGTAAAATTTTAAATGTGCACCCGTTCAAGGTCACCAGGAAAGGTTTTCTTATATATTTTCTGTGATTTAAACTAATTAGACCCTCAAACTTCCAAGTTTTAAGACCGGTCAAGATGGAAGTTGCTACATCATTAATAAAGTGAGTGTTATTTTTCTGTGTCTAACCTTTTTTTTTTTAAACCGAACTCGTCGTCATCTCTTTATCTCGCCCTTATCTCCATCAACTTTCTTTTAGACTCCGCAACATCATAGGATTCAGTTTAGCTGACCTGAGTAACTTATTTAGTTTCTACATACAAACGACATGTTTTAAGTAATTTAATGTCTAATGAAATCTTTTGGTTCTTTGTCATTCCATGAAAACGCGGTGGAGTCCCTGAAGCGAAGTGGATTGTGTTGTAAGCGTGTTCGAATTTCTGTCACGCTATTATGTTCACTTTCGGACAAATAGCCGTTAAGAAAGGTTTGAATTCCTTTAATCCTCCAGCTATGAGTCACATAGTAACACTACTGTTCTCCCACAAGGAAGGCATTCGTATTGAATAATCCATCAATGTTGAAATGACATTAAAATAAAGTAATCTAACTTAATCCAAGAAAAGTCTACATAGCGCCTCGGTTAAATATGGAAATCTGAACCAAAATTTAATTTTGGAAAGATATAAAATAACTTTTTCAATAAAAATAGTCAATCTGCAAGGTTAGCTCCTTTTATCCAATGACGACCGGAAAGAAGTAATCAGAATATCGTATTGCATAACGTTTTCATGGCTAATAGATTTATTCTATCCCATAGCTACCAGAGATTGTTGTAAATTGTAATCTGTTCAGAAGAAGAGTTAATTCCTTTTATGATCTTCCTAAATCTTCAGCGTGGCGTTGAAAACCGCTTCAGTAACTCCAAACCATCAGAAATAGAGAACTTAAATGAGATTCAACATAGAACATTAAATGTTAGTGGGTTCTGACTTATATCTTTTGTCCACAAAGAATCTCGAGTTGTAGTTGAACGTTAAAGGTCTTATACTGAAAGAGAAAGAAAGAAGGTTCTTGTATTCAGAGAATAAGCGTGTGTGTTCTGAAGAACAGGGGTTTATCTAATAGATGAAAGCGCGAAAAGATCGATCTGCTTCGCATGTCGAATAAAGAAAGACAGATTAAAGTTAGCATCCATATTCAAAATGGAATGTGCAGACTGTGTCCTACATGTATAGCGTCACATGTTTCGGTTTCTTAGTTTCCCATTAAAATTTGTATTTTATTCTCCAGTTTAAATTGGCCTGTATTTATTTGTTTTTATTCTCTACGTACACCTGTTCAATTTCACCGGGAAAAATATTTCTTGGTAATTTTTGCTGTGATTTGAATTAATTTAGCCCTCAGACTCACCGCAATTTTTTATACTTAAAAAAAAAAAACATTTTATAAGGGCTAAGGTTGATTTTTATATTCTAATCTAATGTAGAATGATCACCCATTTCTGCAATGTATATTTAAATAGGACCTCCCACGGAAATAAAAAAAAAAAAAATTTGACCTGTCTGGATATTTGTCTTTTCCAAGGCTAACTGTTCTGGAAATGGGAGATCATTCTATATTGAATTAAAATCTGAAAGCAAAACCACTTTACAAAATAATTGTTTTTTTTTCCCGACAAATGAAAACATTGCTGAAAGTTTGAGGGTCTAATTAGTTTAAATCACAGAAAAATATATAAGAAAACATTTCCTGGTGACCTTGAACGGGTGCACATTTAAAATTTTACCATTTATTTCATTCTTTAAAAAATCAAGTTTCAATTTTAACTGAAGATTTCTTTACGGTTTTTTTTTACACTGAGCAAGAATATAACCCCACCCCACTACCACCACGCCAAAAGGGTTGTAATTGCTATGGTCTCATCTCTGAGTTCAATAAATTTATTTGAAACTTATTATTAGATAGAAACACTTGAAACAATCAGTATCAAATAAACTTCGAGGGTTGATATGCCATATGACGACATCCAGTGTCTGCATCACGCTGAGGATTGTAAGTTTTTGCAGCTCGACCAACACAAGTGTCAGTATGGGAGTTCACGGGAAAAATTTCCTACTTTTCAAGAATGTCTTGTTCGATTTGGATGATTTGTGAGATAGGAGGCAAGTGGCTGCTCAGTTGCTGTTTTGTGGAGTGTTGCTTCATATATAAGACTTAAATTATTCTCTATTATAAGTCCAAAAAAATGAAGAGATAAATTCGGAAATATTTTGTCTTTTTAAGTATAATTACACAACGGCTTTTGATAAAATAACCCCCCTTTCTCTCTCCCTCTCTCTCTCTCTCTCTCTCTCTCACACACACACACACACACACACACACATATATATATATATATATATACGAGGATCATTAAATAGGTTTCCAGACTTTTTTCGTATGGGCACTTTTATTGATGGAACTCTAGTCCCCTTCGAAGTAATCTCCTCCGGCTGCAATACACTTGTACCATTCCAACAACTTCTGCAAGGTCCCATGGAAGTCCTCTGATGTGAGCGTGTCAATGACCTTCGTCCAAGCCACTTTCATCTCCTCAATTGTCTCATAACGACAGCCTCTGAGCTTAGGGAATAACCAAAAGTCACTGGGAGCAAGGTCTGGACTATAGGGAGGGTGAGCAACTAACTTGATGCCCATCTTGGTCAAATAATCTGTGATAAGGATGGAGTTATGGACTGGTGCATTGTCCTGGTGAAAATGCCACTGACCCGATTTGAAGAGTGCTGGCCTCTTCCGACGGAATCTCTTCCTGAACTCCCTTAAAACCTCAACAAAGCAACCCTAAGCCTAACCCTAACCGTTTGACCAATCAACTCTGGTGTAATGACTTCCTTACTCCTCCCATACCTCTCGTCATCCCTCACAGACTCCCTGCCTTCCTGGAATCTCTTATGCAACTCAAAAACTGATGCTCGATTCATGAAAGATGGTCGAAAAGCAGTCTGAAGCATTCCATATGTTTCTGGGGCATTTTTTCCTAGTTTAAAACAGAATTTTATTGCTTATTGTTCTTCTCAATTGTCCTCACGTCCAGATTGCATTTTTAAAATTCATCAGCTGTGACAATCAGTAGGGTGTATTCCAATTGCTGCTGTAGCTGTTCATTTGAACTTGGAATGATAAAAATTGCTCAATCATCGCATACAATGTATAGTAATAACATACTGAATTTTGAAGAGTCTACGATAATTTTCAATGCCTATACAAAAAATATATCTGGAAACTTATTGAATGCACCACGTATATATATATATATATATATATATATATATATATATATATATATATATATATATATATATATGTTCGTGTGTGTGTGAGCGTGGTTTAAAATTTTAAATGTTAGTATCCTCAAGTTTCGTTGATCACCAAGTCAATCTGAATTGCTTGGCAAAATAGCATGTCAGCTGTGGGATATATATATATATATATATATATATATATATATATATATTGTGGTTTATGGTTATCACCAGCTCACTTGGTGAGTGAATAGTGGACCAAATATTGCAGTATTCTTAAATAGTACTCAATATAAATGATAGAGCATTTATACATATAGGAATCTATCTATCTATCTATCTGTCTTACATGGTTGTGTCTGTGACCCTTGGTTTCATGCTTTACACATTTATCAGACCTATAATACATAAATTGAAAACTTAGTCCAAGGTGGAAACAGATCGGAAAATCATCACTGACCTGAAAACAGACGGACCAAGGAATGTAGTTAGGGGTCGAATAAGACAAAGGAGATGATAGATTCCTGAAACTAACCGACTGTTAGTTATAAGTGACCATAACTCCTTCGGGTTCTTCCTTCCCTTTGAAAATAAATAACAGGAGTCAACATTTAAGAAGGTTATTACCATTGTCTGTTCTCTTCCCTCAACTAAGGTTCACGCCTACTTTTTGATTGGCTTCCCTACTATAAATCAGCCACAACCCAGTTGTCGCCCAGTATAACATTTAATTTGTCTCTCATGAAAGACCAACCATTATTCTTGGTTTCTCGCTAGTTAAGTGGACAGAAAAATAAAATAAATGAAACCAAAAGAAAAACTACAAGAGTGAGTCAAAAGTTTTGCAATATTTTGGTAAAATAAGATAAAATTCAGTAGTCCCATATGCTTTTGCCGAGGTCATAAAGGTAACGAACCATAGTGGACTGTGGGATGCCGAGCTTACCTGATACTCTCCAAGTGCGACTCTGACTTGTGGCATGGCCTTAGAATCCATGCTTTAAAGCCTATCTGAACTTGCCTGATTGTCGAAGTTCTTGCAACCAGAGTGAAATTTCTTTAGCCATCTAGTTACAGTTCTGTGATCAATAGCACCTTCATTTTTAGCTGGCCCAGTTGGTTGGGGCTGTAAAATACACCGACTACATCTCTGCAGACTGTTAAGACTCCCCCAACGTGTGTCTTAGATATGACACTAAACAATCTGATGGTGAGGCTCCCGTACTGTTGGAGTCTTGGTGAATGTGGAGTACTCTTTTATTGCCATCTCTCTCAGGTTCACTCTGACCTGTAGTGGTAGCACCTGATAGAGTCCTATCTATCAGTCAAATAGAACAAAACTGTGTAATTGCGCTAAACCGAATCGTTTGAAATTAACTATCTTTAAGTTTAACTGTGTGTAACAAAAGACTTTACATATACTAAACAGAATTGTTTGAAACTTTTATCAAAATGACTTGATTCAGCGTTTAATAACCCGAAAAGGGTTGATACGGCGTAAAACAAAGAACAAAACAACAACCAACCAACCAATTCCACTTTTAGCCCAACAAATGCTTTTGGTTGCTTCCGCGGCGTTATTGATCAGTTTTAACATGTAAAACATAACTTCTCGAATCGTACTACGTTGTACTTTCATCTGTTTTGCTTTCAAATTAAATTCCGAGTAAAGCAATGTAACACCTGTCAGCGCACCAACTACCATGATACTACCTACTGCGGCGTAAACTGCTTCAGAATTTATTAAAATGACTTCTGATCTTGAAGTGAAGTCTATATAATCACCTAAAGGAAGTGAATACGATTGGTTGAACAAAAAAAAAGTAGTCAAAAGTCCCAAGCGTTGTTCGACTATTGGGCCTATTTTAGTAGTTTTTCCAAGATCGTTTATGGTCGACTCTAGGTTTAGTCATGTACATTATTTACTAAATAAATAAATAAACGCTTTGAACATATAACGTGGTCACACGTGGCTCAAACTCACAAACCTGAAATCTAATTCATTTTACCGATCCCTGGCCGACGCTCCTTCCCTTGATTTTATTTTGGCCATCTTAGAATTGTTCTTAGGGACGCCGGCTTGTTTCTGTCCTTAAAAACCCGAAAACAGTTAGTAGTCTAATCATAGATTGGGGATGAAGGGACGACTAAAGAGCATTCTTTTAGAGTTTTCCTTTCCATTCCCCTAGTTAATCATTTGGATGTACATAAATCATTTCAATCGGGTTTTAAGAAGGTTTCATGGAGACACCGAGGTATTATGGTGAAAGTGGCGTGGAATTTGATGGATGGTTGTGATAGTGTAATGAGTGAATGGGTCGACGAATGCGTCGAGCTAGGTTTTTTGTCACCAAAGACCACTCCTCTTCCCCCTCCCCAAGTGTCACAGAGAAATATATTGATTTTATTTTTACAAACCAGCAACCTAATATTCGCGATCTCCTCTGCGCCCAAGAAACCTAAGTTTCTCATTAAAAAGGTAGTAATTTACTAAGCATTTTGCTCCGAATGAATAACCAAAAGGGACTCGAACTTACTCGTAAAGGATAGCTAGTCTAGCTCGCTAACCATTACACCACCCGAGGATCCCCTTCTCATTAAAGACACCGTTCAAGTATTAAAGTTGTGTTTGCATTTCTAATTTACTGATTCTTTCTCATGAAAATTATATCAAACACTAGTGATTAAGTTTTGTTTTGTAATTTAATATTCAATGAATTTGGGTGAAAAGGTGCTGGAGAAGAAGCTAGACGGTAATTACACAAGAATGCTGCGAGCGATATTGAACAAGTCCTGGCGGCAACACCCCACAAGGCACCAACTATACGGCCACCGGCCTCCCATCACGAAAACTATCCAAGCTAGACGAACCAGACATGCAGGACACTGCTGGAGAAGCAGGGACGAGCACATAAGTGATGCACTCCTATGGACCCCCACATATGGTCTAGCAAAAGCAGGACGACCAGCTCGAACATACATACAGCAGCTATGTGAGGATACGGGATGTAGCCCTGAAGACATGCCAGAGGCGATGAACGAAAGGGAAAAGTGGCGAGAGAGGGTCAGGGAAATCCGTGCTGGCGGCATGACATAATGATGATGATGATATATCTCTAAAGCTGTGACACCCATAATTGAAGCATTTAAACTTTTTGAGCGGATCACATGATTCTATTTTACTTCCTTATAATTATTTTTGTGTTCTAGTTTATATTTTGCATATTATCATAAATTGCTCGCAAAATAAGTTACCGTTTATGCACCAAAAATAATCACTATGAACATGCTGAAACTTATCTTAAATTATTATAAACGAAAACCTCGTGTCGATGTCCTTTTCGGTTGATGCGACGCTGCTTCCTAGGTAAGTGAATTTGTCTACTAGTTTAAGAGGGGTTCTGTCTAGAGTGGAGATGTCACCCGTTTGATTATAGAGCATATATTCCGTTTTGTGAGCATTGACATAGAGACCTATGCCTGCAGCTGCTCGTTCCAAACTATGCACTAGTGTTTCGGCTTGGTCGGGTGTATTTGCCAGTATCGCTCTGTCATCGGCGTAGTCGGCGTCGGTAATTGTTTTTGCGGGGAACCTTCTGCTTCTTTTCTTTGTCAGCTCGAAGCCGCTCTCTCTGATTTTATCAATCGATGTTCTAAGTACGTAGTCTAGACAAATGATAAAGAGGTATAGAGCTAGCGTGTCCCCTTGTAGTACTCCTATTACAATGTCGAATTATTCTGTGTCTCCATCTGGTGATCGTACTTTCACTTTGGTGTTTCTATAGAGAATCGTTATTGCTGCTACAGTTTCTTTAGGTATGCCGTATGCTAGTAGGATTTGTTCCATCTTTCCTCTGTGAATGGAATCGAAGACCTTGGTAAAGTTGACAAATATTAATATCGCTTGTAGGTTTTTTTGTCCTACACCTTCAAGGATTCTGCGGATGGTTGATATTTGTGAGGTCGTGGATGTATTTCTTCGGAAGCCGTTTTGGTTTTTCCTAAGTATGTTGTCGATTTTGGGTTCTATGCGGTTTCGGGCATTGAAGATTTTGGCTGCTATGGATGTAAGTGTTATGCCTCGGTAGTTTTGGCTAATCCGAGGTCACCCTTTTTAGGGAAGGGGAGGATGCATCCCTAAGCATGGACAGCTATCAATAGGCTATCGATTTTATGGAAATCAGACCTGACCGATAAAATGAAACGCAGTTTCTTCCAGGCAGCGGTCGCATCGATACTGCTATATGGATGCACTACATGGACTCTAACAAAACGGCTGGAGAAGAAGCTAGACGGCAATTACACAAGAATGCTGCGAGCAATACAGAACAAGTCCTGGCGGCAACACCTCACAAAACACCAACTGTACGGCCACCTGCCTCCTATCACGAAAACTATTCAAGTTAGACGAATCAGACATGCAGGACACTGCTGGAGAAGCAGGGACGAACTCATAAGTGATGTACTCTTGTGGACCCCCACTCATGGCCGTTCAAAAGCTGGACGACCAGCACGAACATACATTCAGCAATTATGTGAAGATACGGGATGTTGTCCAGAAGACCTGCCTGAGGCGATGAACGATAGGGAAAAGTGGCGAGAGAGGGTCAGGGATATCCGTGCTACCAGCACGACATGATGATGATGATGATTAACGAAAAATCTCGATTTAAAAGAAGAGATCTGGATCCTGTTAAAGTTTCAGTATTGCCAAGAATTTGTTGTTATGTGTGGTAGTATATAATTCCATATTCAATTTATAATAATGTTTTTGTATTTTTTAAAAGAATTAAACATGGAACCGAAAACATTTAAGAAAATCACCATTACCTAAACACTCCTTCCTATTTAAAATTTTGCCCTGTCGAATGGTGCTGTAAAATACAGTGACTGCACTTCTTCAGAAGAGTAAGACCCCACCAACGAGTGTCCTGTATATGACACTAAATGATCTGATAGTAAGGTTCCTGTAATGCAGGAGTTTTGGGGGATGCAGAGTACTCATTCATTGCCATCGCTCCAAGGTCTACTCTGACCCATAGTGGTTGCACCTTATAGGGTCCTATCGATGAGTTTAATAGAACTAAACTGCGAACCTATGCTAAACTGAATTGTTTGAATTAGAATTGTTTGACTAAATTGAATAGCTTGGAATAGAAATGTTTTTGACAAACTTTGTAGTTACATTGAAACTGCATATTATGCCAAACTGAATTGTTTAAAATGGAACAATTTTGGTATGCTAAACTGAAATGTTTGAAATGGAACTGTTTTTGACATTGAAACGACTTACAATAAACTGAATTGTTTAAAATAGAACTGTTTTGGCATTCATCTGTGTGTAAACAAAAACTATACTTATACTGAACTAAATTGTTTGAATTAGAACTGTTTGACTAAACTGACTAGCTTGAAATAGAAATGTTTTTGACAATTAAACTATGTACTTAAGCTAAATTGAATTGTTTGAAATAGAAGTGTTTGTTTGTATAAAAAGGAATTTGGCAATCAATGAACTTTAAAGGTGGATATGCCATAAAACCCTAAAAAACCCAAACAAACAAAAAAAAACCATTAGAAATTACTTGAGAATTAAATGTTGCATATATGGTTTACTGTTTCTTTTTCCATGTAAACTGCATCAAATAATCATTGATTAATTATTTAATATTCAATTGATTTATGTGTTTGATTGATCTAAACAGCATGCCAATCCGCTATAGGTTATTTTATGCCTAAAGTTTAGAGAATCACATTCATCGTACGTTCATATTTATATTTCTTGTGTAGTTAGTTTTAATGAGTGTTTGTTTTTGCAGTTTCTCCTATTGAATACGAATCATTTTTAAACAGATCTATATGACCCAGATATAGGACACTAACTGGAACTACAGCCATGGCTGATAGTGGACCTGAGAGTAATGTCAATGAAGGAATACTCCACACACCCAAGAACTTTAGAATAGGGGCCTCACCATTTGATGCCGTTTAGTGCAATACTCAGGACACTGATTAATTGAAAGGTGAATATAGATTAAATTTGGTGTCTAGGGATGCGTTGAGTAAAAAGTTCGAAAGGGTCTTGTCAAGCCTGTCCTATCACTATTCCAAAAGATGAAGAGGGGAAGCAAGATACAGATTCATGCTTTCCCAAGTACCTTAGTTTTATCTAAACTCATCGATAACTGATAAAGCATACGATATTAGATTTTATGATTTAATAGTTTTTATTAGTTTCTTTGTTGTCACTTTTTCGATCCTCATGTTATTAGCCGAACCATTCATTTTTCACTTTCAAATTAGAAATAATACTTTGACCAGTTTTGAGATTATAAGTTGGAGTATTTCCACAATAACAAATATTTTCTAATTAGATACTAATACAATTCAGAAACACTCAACCGATATATTAAGTTTCCGTAACCATTTAACATGAAAGAAAGAAAAACATTGAGTTTTGGAAATCATTATTAATATAGATAAGTTATATTCATGATACAGTCGAAGTAGTACATACTGAAAATTATATACTTTATTAAGTTTGGCCTTGTCGTCTACGTTCGTGTACAAATTAAGTTCTTGTATTTTAGAGCAGATAGTGGTCTGTTTTGGATGATGTACAATTAAGAATATACGAGCGACGTAACGGCGGGGAGTAAGGGAAAACGGTTATCGATGACTTTTATCTTGAGAGAGTTAGGCCGTGTCATCCTTTGATGTTCTAAGTAAATATGCTTTCATTTGAAGAACTTAGATCGAGTAACACACACACACACACACACACACATACACACACACATACACACACACACACACACACACACACATATATATATATATATATATATATATATATGGGAACGTTCACTGGTAAGATATAAAAAGTTTTCTCTTTGTACATATCGATCTCTTGCATTTCCCTTTAAAGAAATCATAATGGATTATTTATTCATAAGTACGTATGATTATTTACACTTTCACACTACCAATATATATATATATATATATATATATATATATATATATATATATGCAAGTTATATATATATATATATATGTATATGTGTTAAAGTTAAAAAAAAATGTATATAATTATATAAATATATGTGTATATATTCAAGTTTAATATATATATATTTTCGAGTTTAATATATATAAGTATATATATATATATATATTCTAGTTTAATATATATATATATATATATATATATATATATATATATATATATATATATATATTCAAGTTTGATATATATATACACTCATATATATATATATATATATTCGAGTTTAAATCATTAAATTTACTATACAAGGTTAATTTTGCAATTGGAAGCATTGTTTACAGTTGCCTCCTTTTCAAAGACATTAATAAGGATGGGTCCTTTCACGTTCCAGAAGACAGTCAGAATGACCTTCTTTACTGACCGCTGCGCACGGAACTTTTTTTTCCAGAGAATTTGTGTTTCCACAACATGAACTCTTTCGATTCAGGTTGGAAGCCGTAAATACATTTTTAAAGCATTTAAAGATATTATTCAACTAAAACTCGTTATTTATTCATTACACATTCTCCTAATTCAACGCAGTTTTCACTTGTCAGTAACCAAAAAGATGATGACAGATATCTCTTCAAGCCTGGAGCACTATAGTTGATACGCAGCCATTTTGAATAAAAGCAAACACTTTTGCGAGATTAAAGTAATTTTTTGCTATAAACCAATTCAAAACAATGCAGAATTTACATCTATGACAAAAGATTTTGAAAAAAAAAAACTTTTCAAAAAATTCACCTTTTAGAATGATACTTGTGTAGGTATATATATATATATATATATTCGTCTAGCTTGTGTAGTTTTTGTGATAGGAGGCAGGTGGCCGTATAGTTGGTACTTTGTGGGGTGTTACCGCCAGGACTTGTTCAATATTGCTCGCAACATTCTTGTATAATTGCCGTCTAGCTTCTTCTCTAACCGTTTTGTTAGCATCCAAGTAGTGCATCCATATAGTAGTATCGACACAACCGCTGCCTTTTATCGGTCAGGTCTGATTTCCATATGATCGATAGCTTACCGATAGCTGTCCCTGCCTTCGTTAGCCGCGTGTCGATGTCTTTTTCGGTTGATGAGACACGACTTCCTATGTAGGTGAATTTGTCTACCAGTTTCAGAGAGGTTCCGTCTATTGTGGAGATGTCGCCTATTTGATTAAAGCACATATATTCAGTTTTCTGTACATTGACCTGGAGGCTAATGTCTGCGGCGGCTTGTTCCAAACTATGCAGTAGTGTTTCGGCTTGGTTGGGAGTATTTACCAGTATCGCTATGACATCGGCGTAGTCGGCGTCGATAATAGTTTTTGCGGAGTACCTTCTTCTTTTCTTTGTCAGCTCGAATCCGTTTACTCTGATTTTATCAATCGATGTTCTAAGCACGTAGTCTAGACAAATGATAAAGAGGTATGGGGCAAGCGTGTCCCCTTGTAGTACTCCTGCTACAATATCGAAGTATTCTGTGTCTCCATCCGGTGAACGTACTTTCACTTTGGTGTTTCTATAGAGAACCGTTATTGCTGCTACGGTTTCATTTGATAGGCCGTATGCTAGTAGGATTTGTTCCATCTTCCCTCTGTGAATGGAATCGAAGGTCTCGGTAAAGTCGACAAATAGTAATGTCGCCTGTAGGTTTTTTGCCCGTACGCCTTTAAGGATTCTACGGATGGTCAATATTTTTGAGGTCGTTGATGTATTTCTTCGGAAGCCATTTTCGTTTTTTTTAAGGATGTTATCGATTTTGGGTTCTATGCGGTTTCGTAGTAGGGCATTGTAAATTTTGGCTGCTATGGGTGTAAGTAGTTCTTGGTTAATCCGAGGTCACCCTTTTTGGGGAAGGGGAGGATGCTTCCATACATCCATCCGTCTATCGGATTTTGATTATGCTGTAAGTATAATACCTCGGTAGTTCTTGGCTAATCCGAGGTCACCCATTTTGGGGAAGAGGAGGATGCATCTCTTCATCCATCTGTCTATCGGATTTTGATTGCGACTCTGCGACAGGACAGAATATGTAAAAGAGTAATCTGACGAGACGGAGGATATCCCAATAATATTCTCCGCTGAAATAAATTTATTATGACGGCTTAACAGAGTTTGAGTCTCCATTTAATTGTACTATATATATATATATATATATATGTTGACGTTTCTGTGGGAGTTCTTTTATATAATGATTTTAAAGTATTCAACTGTTCCCTATACCGGTCAACGTATTATTGGAATCTTCTCCGTAAAATCAGTTCTACTTTTCTAATAAAGTTACTTCCATAGAAATATAAACATTTTTTTAATCACTGTAATAAAGAAGAATGCATTAACGTGATTAACTCGAGATCTAGTTTAACGTGATTAACTCGAGATCTAGTTTTGAATGATGATTTATATGGAAAAATGGATCTATATTCAAAGTGAGAGAAGGTCAATGAATTATGCAAAGATTATGCACGCTTAAGAATTTTTCTTGAACTTTGACCGTATCGGTCAATTTTATGAAGTTTTTTGTGCCTTTTAGTACTGAGTATTTTATTATTTTTTAATTAAGCGTTCATATGCTCAATATAAATTATTACGATTTACTATCTTTGAATGTAAATCCGGCCATGGGCCTTATGAGTAGAGTAATCATCAATGGTCTAGGAGACTAGCGTTCAATATATTGGTCATGTCATACCAAAGATTAAAAAATGGTAGTTGATGCCATCTTGTTTAACTCTCAGCATTATAAGATACAGAACAAGGACAAAGTCGAGTAAGTGTATAGAGTAGCATCCACCCTCAAACCTTGTTGTCGTAGCTATTGACTAAGGTCGTGCACTTAACTTACTATTATATATCAGCTGTTATAAATATAATCATTTTGATGAATTGTTGCTCAGAATCGATTAAGAAAAAATTCAAAGAAGTACTCAATGTCGTTATGAGCTGAGTCAGTTCAAAATGTAAAAAAAGCAACTTTTGGTGGGACCGTATGATCCTTATATCTACAGTACCTGAAACAATATATATATATATATATATATATATATATATATGAATATATATATATATAGAGAGAGAGAGAGAGAGAAACAGAGAGAGACTGTGATGAGTCAAAAGTTTTGCAATATTTTTGTAACATGAGATACAATTCGGCTACCCTTGGTGTCTTTGCCGAGGCCTTAAAGATGACGAACCAGACTGGAGTGTGTGATGCCGAACTCACCTGATGCTCTCCCACAGTTACTCGACGGATTTGTTTCAATGGCTTGGAGCTGAACTTGCCCGACAGTGGAAGTTCTTCTAATCTGAGAGAAATTTATTCAACAATCTGGTTACTGTGCATCTCAGCCATCTCCAACCTTCTTTCATTATACACATACATAGATTTCGGGTAATAAAAGAAGTAGATTATATTTTTAATGTTGCTTCCTTTCTCTGCTATACAACACTCACAGCTGGGGAGGATAAGGTGGGGGGGTCTATACGTCTAGGGTATTTGTCAGAAAGTGAACGTAACCACCCGACTGGAGTTTGAACACGCTTACTTCGAGGCCGCTGTCCAACACTTTATCTATTGCTCAGCGGAAAGTCGTTAGTTCCATAACATAAGCAGGGGTAGTATAATTTTCGCTTGTTTTTTTTTTTTTTTTTGGTTTAATGGCTTATCAAACTTTGTGTGATATTTAAAGTCATTCTTGTTTCAAACAAACAGTGGTACTATTAAGGGATAATGGAGTTCAGACGTTATCCGAGAGTATTAGTCCGAAAGTGGACGTAAAAACACGGCAAGAATTCGAACTCGCTTACTTCGTCCTGCACTTTAGCCATTGCATCATGGGGACTTTCCAAGGGTTACTATAAATAATTACTATAGCATCACTAAAGAACCACACACACACACACACACACACACACACACACACACACAGCAAAGCAAAGCAAAAAGCAAAACGAAACAGAAAACAAAACCAAAAAAAAACAAAAAAAAAACACGAACATATTGTGTTAAATAACTGCCGGGGTTTAGTATCCGCAGAGACTTCCCTTGTTTCAATTGAAGACTGCTTTGCCTTTCTTCAATTGTTTCTTCATAGTCGAAACGTGCCTGTCACACGTCGACCATTTCAAATCAATGCATGTGCCTATGTCACGAAAGTAATTGTGGCGCCTTTCGCCTCTTAACTGATAGAAGTGATCAACGGAACGACTCTGTTACAATCACTCGTTCTCGTTATCTTTTAACTGATGACTGAAATAATTGCACATTTCTATCTAATCTCTTAATGATTTCATCAGAGTAAAAGGCAGAAGACAAACTCTACTTTCATTATTTCCTAAATGAAAAACAGAGAGGCATCGAATAGACCTCAATGAAAGTGCTGACAATGATATTATTATTTCCAATTAACTCCTATCATTAAAAATAACTGTATTGGAATGCTTCGTTGATTGATTGATTGATTGATTGATCAATGTTAACGGTATGTGACTACATCTTGGGTTATTCTATGCCAAGATGTTAGGGAACTCCGTTCATTGCGCATATGTGCTTACATTTTTTTGTCTAGTTGTTTTTTGAGAGTTATTTGCTCACAGTTTTATGATATCAAGTATTCTTATCTAATACAAATGATTTACGCATAGTTATATGATATCAAGTATTCTTATCTAATACAAATGATTGACGCACAGTTATATGATATCAAGTATTCCTATGTAAGTAAGTAAAGTTGGCGACCATAGATGAAGGTGACCCGAAGGTTCCCTTTTCGATAGCTACTACACCAAGGTGTAGGGGAGGGCGCTACTCCTTTCTCTAGATTGCTCCACTTTACCCTTGATCCGTACCTTATAATGCTGAGTGTTAAGCAAGTAGACATCAAGTACCATTTTTTCAGTCTTTGGTATGACTTCTTTGGTATGACTTGACCGGAACCTAGGTCTCCCGGGCTATTGGCGAACACTCTAATCGCTAGGCCAATGTCCGGTATAATACCGGACATATTCCTATGTAATACAAATAATATGCACAGAGTTGTATGGATTCTAGTAACTAATGACAGTAAGCCTTTGTAAATGATTCAACTGTTCTATTTGACTCATAATTGGGATATTGACTGTTACCACAAATCCGGATTAAAGTGAACCTGAGAATAATGGGAATAAAGGAGTAAAGTACATTTTCCAGAATTCTGGAACTGGAGCCTCAACATCAGATTTAATTTAGTGTCATATCCAGGAAATCCCTTTTAAGGGTTATCCATGTACGAGGGATACAGTCGACTAATTCTAAACCTTGCCTACTGGGAGGTTAGACGGAGGAGGAAAATTCATGGATATGCTCAATTTCTGTAACAATATTCTTTAGAAAAAATAGATGAACAATATATCTACATGTTTCATCGTCTTACCAGAAAGATGGCAATAGAACTGTAGAATTCACTGACTGCATCTCTGAAGGAGGGTAAGACCCCACCCCCAAAACGAGTGTCCTAGACATGACACTAAACAATCTGATGGTGAGGCTCCAACCTTGGAGGTTTGGGGAATATGGAGTACCAATTCATTGCCATTGCTTCCAGGTCCACTCTGATCTGTAGAGGTAGCACAGGATAGGGTCCTATCTATGGGTCGAATAGAGCCAACTGTGTGCAAACAAATGATTGATTTTAAATTGTGGCGGTTATAAAGCAATACTAGAAACCATCTGTGTGCTAAATAGAGCTCAGGCACTTTTACGAATGTTATCGACAAAATGTGTTTACAAATCATACATAGGAAGCTAGTATGTCTAGCCACACTGATGAGTTTTCGCTCCCAGCTACGGGAAGCTAGTATGTCTAGCCACACTGATGAATTCTGATAGAACGAAACAGATCTGTATGTGGATGACTATATATATATATATATATATATATATATATATAACGAGGGTTTGGCATTAAATAACCTACAATGGTTGATATGCCATAAAACAAAACCATAAAGATGGATTTTCTCAGTTTTTAACTTAATGGAATTTTCTGCTGATAGGGGAAAATCATGGTCTGGTTTCTTTGCTAAATGATATATCCACCTACAGGGGTATTTAATGTCAAAGCCATCCAAGGAGAAGAACTGGATGAGGGTAAGTGGTACTTATTAACCAACACGGTTGTTCTCGACAACGGTTGTCCAACAAACTAAGATATATATATATATATATATATATATATATATATATATATATATATATATATACGTAGTGTGATAATAACCTATCGACTCTGAATCTTAAATAATTTTGAATTTAAAATATGTAAGTTCAAGTACAGTGTCAGGGGGTCAAGTGGCTAGGTCGGTTGCTTGGTTGTTTGTGTTTTATGGCATATCAACTCTTCTGGGATATTTAATGCTAAATCCTGTTTATACATATATATGAGTGACTTGGAGTTGAAAGGTTTTTCCCTTCATGTTATCTAATCTCCAATTGATTTCAGTTTATCTCCTGAAATCTATGTACAGTTGTTTTTCCTGCACTTTCTGAGTTTTATTGTCAGTTATAATAGAAAAAAAGATTGTTTTTGAAGAAAAATACTATTTCCAAAGTGAAAAGTCTCTCTAACAGTGTTATTGAACTCTCTGTGTTTACTGTAGTTCGCATTAAAATAAATAGGAAGAATTACTTTCAGGGCGTCATGGTCATTTTTAGTCTTATATATTATTTTACCTTTAAGTGAACTGTGTTATTAATGAAAGAAAAAAGTCTAAAAGAAGATCTTAAAACATTTACTAATACAAACATGACACATAAATTCTGCAAAACATCAGACACCCCCAACCCAAGCATCTGAATATATAAAATCTTTCAAAAATAAACAATACATTCACTTATTAATTCCCTCAAGTGTTATATTTTAGAGTGTATGAAACTGTTATGTGAACGTGAACAGGACTCAAAATCCATTGATCATAATTTTTCATACCGATGATAAAAGAGGTCGCAAACACATGTTTATCACATAAAATTCCCACTTTTTTCTCTGTGTTTTCTTTTAGAGCTGACTCTCAATTTGTGCAAATGTTCTCAATCCGTTGTTTTCTGATAGAGTGGGTGCTCATCGAAAATCGTGTAATTGTAGTTCCCAAAGGTTAAAGGCTGCAGGGGCGGAAGCGTGATCTAAATACATTTTATCTGCTTTGCGTCCAAACCCAACTGCTCTGTCATCTTATTGATGGGGCTTAGTATCTCCTGCAGAGGAGCTATACTTCTTCCTACAAAAAAAGGCGTCCTTGGTATGACACTAATCAGCTTCTAATGGCGAGGCTCCCTTCAGGAGATCTAAGGAATCTGCTGAACCTTTCCATTACATTGAAGTGTCAGTAGTACCTGATAGGGTCCTGTCAATGGGTTTAATAGATCTGTTTAAAATTATTCGTATTTGATAGGATTACTTGATTCCATCTAACAGTAAAGTATATGTATTAAAAATAGTTACTTAAAGCTACCAGAGTTTATAAAGGATTATTGTTTGTTAATTGTACAAACAAACAACGATTATTAAATAGAAATAATTATGTAAAACTATATAAGTATTACATTTAGATGTGGCACGATAATGAGCATTAATGTGTATACACACATATATATATATATATTGATGTATGTGTATGAGTTTCTGTGTGTTCGTGGATGGGTAGACAAAGAAGGGATCTTATCTTCGGCATCTTTGACTGGCGCCAGAGTGTCTAGAGGGACCCCTTTGTCTATTTTGGCGCGAAGGCTACACAAAGAGCTGTACCTGCGAAAATCTGCGAGACCGGAAGAGAAGGACTAAGGATGTCGGTCAGTTAGAGTGGGATTCCGAGTCAGTTAGTCAGGAGTGGGACTTCGAAGCAGACAGTCAATAGCAAGACTCCAGGGCGGTCAGTTGGGAGTGAGACTCCGAAACAGGAAGTTGGAAAGTTCGGACAATAACCAGAAGAGTCCATATTTTTGGTTGCTGTGTAGGATTTTCGCTGAGTTCTCGCGATAGCCATGAACAAACATAAAATACTAAAGCGTACCAACTTCACCTTCCTGAATTTTGCAGTTCTAAATCCATGTTTATCCGTTTCTTCCTTCCGCCCTTTTTTGTTTGTTACTTTTTTTGGACCATGTGTGATATGCCCACACGGCCGACTGAGAGAAGAAACAACAGAGTCCACACCACAAGAGGAACGGCTAAACAAACAAAACCCGCCGTTTTTTGGTTGTTTCATATACTTGAAATCCTATAACTGTATTCAAATCATTTGTTCGTTGTCCAAATTTCTGAGACGAAGCTTGATGATTTTTATCATTAAGGGTTTTCGCACTATTATCTTCATCTTCATTGTTATTTCCATGACGTTTCGGCCAATATGTCCCCCGGCCTTCTTGGGGTGTAATGTTCTTACTTGACTAGAATTACTACTGTTATGTATGATTTTTTTACCTGTGCTCATATTCAGATTTTTTTTTTCATCTAGTGTTCTTTATTGTCGGTTCCCATATTGTATTCAACTCTATACTCAGCAGTAGAAGGACGGAGGAGATATCGGCCGAAATTTTGTGGAAATAACAATAAAGATGAAGACAATAGTCCGAAAACTCTTAATGACAAACTATTTGTATTTAATAGGTATACTTTATATCATGTAACTGGATAAAAAAAAACAACTATTAAGAAACAACTGCATAGAAATGTAGATACAGATATACCTCAAACGTAATTTCCTAAACTCTGGGCAAAAAATATCCCTACTCTGTTCGGTGTCTCAGAACCAAGAATTTAAAATCAAATTCAACTAGGGAGACACTGTGGTGCAATGGCTAAAGTGTTAGACTTGGGCCTTTACGTAACCGAGTTCAAACTCTGCTTGAACTATCAACGCCACTTTTTTGACAAAAACCCTTGGGATGTGAACCCTAGCAATGGGTTGAATAGTATAGGCTTCTACAAGGATAGGTTTGGCATTAAATAACTCATGAAGGTTATTCCTTTAAACAACGATATTATACCAAATTTAGTTTTGTCTCATCTCTTGTGTCTTCTCACACATGACATAAATAAAACAGCTTTCTGCTTTAACCCCCCCCCAAAAAGACCAAAAACAAACAAACAAACAAAACAAAACAAAACAAAACAAAAAAAGAACGATGTTATTACACTGGAGGATGTCGGTGATCCTGTATCCAAACTGTCAATCAGTGCCTTGGCTGTCCCCCCTGCTTCCCAGTGAGGTTGAGGTAAAATATTTACACTCACCTAACAGAAAAAGCACCATTTTATATATATATATATATATATATATATATATATATATATATATATATATATATATATATATATATATCCATGAATTTTTATATATGCTCAAATGTATATATATATATATATATGTATCTAGGTGTATGCATTTATGAAAAAATATATGTATTTTTATATATTGTCATCCACAGACAGACTGTTTCGTTCTATTAGAACTCATCAGTGTGGGTAGACAAAGCTAGATACCCGAAACTGGGATCAAAACCTGGCTGACTGTAACGCCAATCCAAGATTTTACTACTCAGCCACAAGGAAACCAGCACAAGCAAAGGAAATTTAAACGCTTATGTATCATATTTGCTTTTTGTTTACATATATCTGCTTAACAGCTACCGAGAGCTCAATTCATTTGAAGAGCCTTGCTTTACGCTAGTGGCAACCATTACTTCCTTCGCTAGAGAGCTCAACCCCACAGGGGTAGGGGAGCATATATATTGTCATCCACAGACAGATTTTTGTTCTATCAGGACTCATCAGAGTGGCTAGACTATATATATATATATATATATATATATATATATATATATATATATATATATATATATTTATATACGGTTTAGTTTATTTATATCATATCAATTTGCAAGGGTAAATATCAAAGACGTCCTTGTAGAAGAAAATTAGTGATACTGTTTAACTTCGAGCTGGGAGAATAAAAGGATTCATACCTTTTCAAGGGTATTAGTCAAAAAGTAAAACTAATAGCACGCCTGGAGTTCGAACTTGCTTACTACGAGGCTGCAGTTCAGCACGTAGGCCATTTCAGTATGGGGGCTTCTTCTTTCTATAAGGAAGACTAAAGAAAGCGATTAAAAACTTAATCTACTCAGTAATAATGATAACATACCTCTAGAGGAGTTTTTTTTTTTTACTCAGGTCTTGAAAATGATGTACATGTGAGCAGTAAATATATCCCAGAAGATAGATAGATAGATAGATAGAGAGAGAGAGAGAGAGAGAGGCTATATATACTTTTGACTGTTACCGCGAACAAAAGAGAAAGAACGTGTTATCATATGCACACCTGGTTAAGACAAGAAATTAAAAAAAAACAAACAAACAAACAAATAAAGAAAGATCAATAAAAAAAACTAAACTAAACTACAACAACAGTAACAAGCTAAAAAACAAGATAGAAAAAATAAAACAAAACAAAGCAAGAAACTAGTGGAAAAACCAACAGACATTGTGGGAAGCTGTGAAAATTGACTGCAAGATAAGAACAATATAAAGACACCACCAGCATTTTTACGTAGGTGTGTTCGCGTGAATATAAGGGATTTAATCATCACAACAAACACTCACTCACACACATACATACACACAACTAATTTTAAGCAATTTTACGCAAAAGGTTCTGAATTTTTGTATAATACAAAATGTTTTATTTCCGAGGCTCTAAATTTTGTTTTTTAAATTCTGATCGAAGAAATTTTTAAGATTCATTTGTATGATACATTCTTAACGACACATTTTACATATACATTGGGGAGTATCATCAGTGATGTTCCTGAGTTCATCAGAGGTTTCGGGGCTCTTAGTATCAGACCCCACCTGCTCAGTTGACCCTCCTGGTATTGAACTTTTCCTCGCAGTAACTACCCATGGGGTTTCTGTCTTTACCGAAACCCACGGACTTCGTGATGATTCTAATGACCCTCCCCCTATTCATTGCAACTCCTGTTATATAATTGCTGTGTGAATACACACAACTTAGAGTGTAGATCGGAAAGTTTTCATGACGTAACAAACGTTGGAGCCGATGTTAGAATTAAGATATTATTTATTGATAATGTTAAAAAGAACCTTTCTTGTATTTTCTAACCATACAGCAAACACACACACACACATACACACACACACACACACACTCTCTCTCTCTCTCTTTCTCTCTCTCTCTCTTTCTCTTATATATATATATATATATGCTCCCCTACCCCAGTAGAGTTGAGCTCTCTAGCGAGAGAAGTAAATGTTTGCCATTAGCGTAATGCAAGGCTCTTCATATGAATTGAGGTCTCGGTAGCCGTTAAGCGGATATATGTAAAACAAAACAAAAAACACACACACCATTCTGATACATAACCGTTTAAATTTCCTTCGCTTGCGCTAGTTTCCTATTGGCTGAGTGGTAGAATCTTGGATAGGCTTTTGAGTCAACCGGGTTTCGATCCCAGCTTCGGGATTCTAGCCTGTCTAGCCACACTGAAGAATTCTTATAGAACGAAACAGATCTGTCTGTGGATGACTATATATATATATATATATATATATATATATATATATATATATATATATATCTTTCTAAAGATACATGCTGGGAGTAATCAGTAGGGATATTCCTGCGTTGCATCATAGGTTTCAGATCATTCTGTGTCAGACCATCTTATCCCGACGATTTTCAGCCCAGTCAGCTGAGGCTGTAGTATACACTGACAGCATTTCTGCAGAGAGGTAAAACCCCACCCCAAAGAGTGTCCGGGATACGAGACAATTCATGTGATGGTGAGGGGCTTTGGAGAATGGTCTTGGAGCTTTTGGGAATGTGGGGTAACTCTTTCTTGCCATTACTCCTTAGTCCACTCCGACCCGAGTGGTAGTAACTGTTAGAGTCCCAACTACAGATCAAATAGAACTGTTTAATCATTTACTATACTGGAAACCATTCAACCGTGGCAAATAGATCTATCAATTTTAGATAGTAAAACTTAAGCTATTTAACTGAGTGCAAACAAATGTGCTCTGGCTCGTGTAAAAATTGTTACCTAAAAACTGTTTTGTTTACGTATCACATATTTATAATATATATGTATAAGCATGGTTTTGCATTAAACAACCTATGCCTTAAAACACAACCAACCAACCAACCAACCGACCAAGTGACCAGGTGACCCAGCTGAGTGTCGGATTAATTTTATTTTAAAAACTTAAACTAACAATTTCCAGTTTGCTAAGGAGAGTGTAGTGAACTTTTCCTATCACCCCTCTTTCGTTTGTAAAATGGAATAAGCCTCTCTTCAAATTGATCCATCCATTTTTTGACTCCTTCACTTTTCTTTCTTCATAGAAAAATTCTTCTGAAATCATTATCATCATCATGTCGCGCGGCTAGCACGGATATCCCAGACCCTCTCTCTCCACGTCTCCCTATCATTCATCGCCTCCGGCGGGTCTTCAGGGTTACATCCCGTATCATCACATAGCTGCTGTATGAATGTTCGAGCTGGTCGTCCTGCTTTTGATTGGCCATATGCAGGGGTCCACAGGAGTACATCACTTACGATCTCGTCCTTGCTTCTCCAGCTGTGTCCGGCATGTCTGGTTCGTCTAGCTTGTATAGTTTTCGTGATAGGTGGTAGGTGACCGTATAGTTGGCGCCTTGTGGGGTGTTGCTGCTAGGACTTGTTCAATATTGCTCGCAACATTCTTGTATAATTGCCGTCTAGCTTCTTCTCCAACCGTTTAGTCAGCCTCCAAATAGTGCATCCATATAGCAGTATCGACACTACTACAGCCTGGAAGAAACTGCGTTTCATTTTATCGGTCAGGTCTGATTTCCATATGATCGAAAGCCTATCGATAGCTGTCCATGCCTTCGTTAGCCGTGTGTCGATGTCTTTTTCGGTTGATGAGACGCTGCTTCCTAGGTAGGTGAATTTGTCAACCAGTTTCAGGGAGGTTCCGTCTAGTGTGGAGATGTCACCTTAACTCGAAAAGGATAATAATTCAGTTTCATTTTCCTGATCGCAAGAAATACTGACTCATAAACTAAAACCAGAAACCCACAATCATTCCAACTAACTTAATGGAATTAAAGAATTTCTCAACCCTCCCCACAGCTATAGAAAAAAAAATTGTACATTTTTCTGTTCTCTGTATCTTTCATTATTTGTCGATTAAAACCTAGATAATGTTTTGCTTCATTCTTGTGATTTTTGTGTTTTTATTACACTAATATTGACCACTTCCTGGCAGCAACTACCCGCGAGGTTATCTTCAATCCAAATACAACTAGTAGCTATTTTCTGCTAACTCATTAATAGTCTTAATGACCTTCCACCTTTTGCTTGCCCCTGCCATACAAAATCTAGTCAAAGCCTTGCAGAGTGAGCACCCTCGTAAACCCTCGAAAAATTAAAAATAAAAACCTTTAATGCCATCATGGTAGCTCTTACAATGAAATGAAAATTGTAAAAAAAAATTGAATTATTGACTGCATTTCCCTTCAAAATAGCGATATAGGTAAACAACAGGAACACATCACCTTGAGACAAAAAGTTGATTGTTTCTTCTTTCTTTATAATGAGAATTTTAATAATAGAAACTCTTGAGCTCTAAGGATGATAAAGATAGTCTACAGGCAAGATAAAACATATTGAAGTTTCTCTCTAATTACAACCAAGTCGCGTTGGCAATATAAAAGATAATAAGATTTCTTGAATAAACTCTGATAGGAAATATTATTTATAAAAGATAACCAATTCATCTAAATACAACTCTTCAGTATAGTATATACGTGAGTACGTACATACACAAATCTACAGGCATATATATATATATATATATATATATATATATATATATTGCTTGGTGTGTATGTGTGTGTATGTGCTTCCTTGCTTGCTTGTGCGTGCGTGTATCTAGCTTCATGGATAATTAGATATTCAATGTATGTATTGCAGAATCTACAAATGTATGAAGCCACTATCATAAAGGCTGGGCAATTTGAGATATTTCAACCCTCTTGCTTTAAAAATCAGCATTAGAAAAATTGTCGATAGATTCGAACACTGTCTAAGAGAGTCAATATATCTCTTTCTTTCTTTCTGTTAGCGACTGTCAGTGTGTAAGAATCTCTCTCTCTCTCTCTCTCTCTCTCTCTCTCTCTCTCTCTCTCTCTCTCATCCACACATACCTACATACACAAATATATACATTTAGAGAGAGAGAGAGAGAGAGAGAGAGAGAGAGAGAGAGAGAGAGAGAGAGAGAGGACATGGTGACCGAAGTTTAAATTCTGAATGAGGCTGTTTTAATTTCACATTGCATTAATATACGTTAGAAGAGTATGAATCGAACTTCCAGCTATAGGTGAATAGTAGGCCAGTCTTTGCTCTTTAACCTCGGTATGAGAATCAGTCTAGGTAGAAAGAAAACTTTGAATTAGAACCTGATAAATTCCACCAAAAAATTGACCTTGAGAAGCATCCTACTTGTGCAAATTGGTTCAGCGAATATATATATATATCGTCATCCACAGACATACTGTTTCGTTGTATCAAAACTCTTCAGTGTGGTTAGACACGATGGATGCTTGAAGCTGGGATCGAAACCCGCCCAACTTTACGTTAGCCTTAGTATCAGATCGCTCGGCCAACAAGCGTAACACGTCAGCTAGGGAATTAGCGGGTATTAGGTAGTAGCGTTCGTTTGTTTACTCTTTATACCTTACCGGATACCAGAGTGCTCAATTCGTTCGAAGAGCTTTGCATTATGCGAGCGGCAACCGAAAATTTCTTCGCCAGAGTGCTCAACCCTCATGTGGGTATTCAATGATACCTGGAATGAAATCCGACAGTATAAGGAAGACATCATATAAAAAAGAAATTCAGGTTGATTACACTAACGCAGTAAATAACATTTTAGTGATATACTTGTTTGCAAAAATTGATAAAATGCGTTGAAAGTTATTTCCAGGGCTAATATTCCCAATGTATAATAATAATAATAATAATAATAATAATAATAATAATAATAATAATAATAATAATCCCAGCCAGAAGACCAGACTTGATTATAATCAATAAAAAAAGAGAACTTGCGAAATAGTCGACTTTGCTGTCCCGGCTGACCACAGAATAAAACTGAAAGAATGGGAAAAGAAGAATAAGTACCTCGACCTTTCTAGGGAATTGAAAAAACTGTGGAACATGCAGGTGACAATTATACCAATAGTAATTGGTGCGTTTAGAACAGTAACTAAAGGATTACTAAAGGGACTGGAGGACTTGGAAGTTGGCGAACGGGTGGAGACCATCCAAACGACAGCATTATTGAGAACGGCCAGAATACTAAGAAGAGTCCTGGAGACTTGAGGAGACTTGCTGTCACTCAGACTCCAGTGAAAAACCATTGGCTAACGCTGATGTGAAAAGCTCTAATGAGTGAATAATAATATCCGTGACGTTGCGCTTACTTCTATCATTATGATTTTTTAAGCCGATAATAATTAAAAACTAATTATAAACTACTTCTCCTTATTCATTTATTTGCAATTATAATTTAAAAAATCTATAAACTGAATGGGATTCGACATCGAGCATAACCGAATACATTGAACAGCAAGTCACCAAATAAGTAGGTAATATAAGCATGACAGTCTGTCTCACCTTGCATATATATGTATATATATAACAACTTTGATAAATCAAGTTATGAACAGATAGTGACGATAGGGTGCAGCAAGTTCCATTTTAACAAACAAAACCTGCTACAGCTTTGTAATAAAAAATAAAATACCATGACAAATATATTCTTTATATATATATATATATATATATATATATATATATATATATATATTTGAATAGAATAGACACAGAGTCAACGGAGCTTGGTAATTAAGTTTATTTATCGGCAATTATGATATGAAATAGTCTGATGATCGCATGTGAGAAACTGACAGTTTTGAAGCTGTGTTGACTCTGTGATTATTCTGTTAAATTTAAGATCTACATAAGCTCTAGCACCGAAAAACTAAGACACATAAAGTTAAGAAATCCCCGAGAGAACATACAAAACATACCAAGAAGAACTACTAGAATACTTTCAAGACCAAATATGTTGAATGAGAAATTTAGTAGAAGATAGACCATCCCGATTAGCATAGCAGACAGTAAATGAAATCAGCGGAAGGAAAAGCACCACGAGAGCAAAACTAAAAGCTGCCAGCCCAGAAGAAAGATAACCGAAATGAAAAGAACATTTTAAGAATCTGATAGGAAACCTTTTTAAAACTATTGATAAATCCACTGAAAAAGATTTTAATTGCCAAGTAGGCATCAAACTTGGACAGTTTATAGTGGAAGAACTTGATGCAGTACTGAAATATTCAAAGAAGGAAAACTCCAGGCATCGCTACAATACCGTCTGAAGTATTGAAGACAAGGAAATTTGCAACTTTGTGTATATACAAAACACAACTGAGAAATAGACAAAAAGCTATATCCTCTCCTTCCCGAAGAAGGGTGACATCCGAATCGGTAAGAATTATTGAAGTATAACACTTACTGCTAAGGCTGCTAAGGTTTTTAATGTCCTGCTTCTCCGTCTTATCCGACCTAACGCGGAGAAAATTTTTAAGAAAAATCAGAACAGCTTTCAGTTAAATCGATCCACAATATTACAGATTCTGACTCTTCGTTGAATTTTCAAAGTACAATATATATATATATATATATATATATATATATATATATATATATATATATATATATGACGACTGATAACTACTCATTACTCCAAATAATTGAAAAAATGCAAAGACAAATTAAAACCTAAATTAAACAGAACCTAATTTCACATACACCCAGACAATCAGAGAACCGAACTTCGCGAACACACTCGCAACCATAAACATATACACACAAACATATACATACAAACTATATCAAAATATATCAATGGTACATTCAACTTAAAGAGAATGAGAGAGAAAACTGAAAAAGCAATAACCGGATATACATTTGTCACGTGATATCCCACGGAGACGATAGAAATAAGATTAATACTATCCTCCCGTTGGAATGAACAGTGGCAAGCCGTCAAAGAGTGACCGTTAAGAAAGAATGTAGGTCACAGAGGGGATACCAACAGATGTTGGTACTTAGTAACCTCAGGTCGCCAGACACCAGGGGGAAGGATGGAGAAGCCAAATGATTGGCTGGGACCCTAAAACGGAAGTGGCGCCTCCTCCCCGTCGGCGAAAAAAACGAGAAGAAGAGTCAATTATAGGAAAGGGTTCGTGGCAGACAGACCCATAGCCATTACTCCGGGTGAAGAAAACAAAAACATATCTCGGACACGAGGGACCCAAGTTCTTCAAGCCAGTGTTAAAAATAGCATAAAGTCTATCAGCCCGTGAAAGAAGAAAGATTCTCCAGTGGAACCCCGTCGAAAAATAAGATAAGTAACTTTGGGGCTATTTCTCCTTTATACCCAAATTTTATATACCTCTCTCTCTCTCTCTCTCTCAATTTGAAGGAAAACGAAAGAACAGAAAAGAAGAAAGACATTTATGTTCATGGACTGTTCATTTATTATATATTTTGACACTTCAAAGGTGTATATAATTGAAGTAAAAGATTCATGTATTTTAATGTTACCACGTGGTCAAAGTTGTTCTTTGCCGTGTCTTCTACGAATTTGTTACTTCATGCTTCCTTTTCAGCTTCTATTCGCCTTGTGTTATCTTGCTTAAAATTGTCCTATAAATTCCTTTAAAATATCACACGGGAAACCGGAGTTGCCGACTACTACAATATAATATTATTACGTCTCAACTTAGAGGTCCATATCTTCCATTGTCTAGGGGAGGAAGGAAAGCGACCTGGTGGGTGTGTGGATAGTGTGAAATTTGGAACCCCTTGCCAGCGGCGGTCAGTCTAGCCCTAAATTGATCCCTCTCATAATATGCCAGTTCTTATATGCCTGAGAGAAAAACTCTGAACGAGGACTTATTCTATAAGGGATCAAGTGCCAACCTGCGCCGTCTTCACACGTGCAAAAATAAAGTCCCGTTTTGGGATTTTAGTCGATTTGCCGTCACACATTGTATACATATTAGTACATTTTCATACACATTCTTTTCAAAAAAGAGAAAAGAAAAAACAATAACCTGCATGTATACGAATGTATACATTCACAAACATGTCAAATATCTACTGGTTAAAAAAGGATAGATCAATAAATTTGAATAAAAACGAATTCCACCCCAGCCAAAACAAATACTTTATCAATCTCTTGAAAAGGACTATGGTCTCCGGAACATGTGTTGAGATAATAAAATCTTAAAATACCACATTGACATTCATTTTCAGACCTATTTATTTTATTACGTATATATATATATATATAGAGAGAGAGAGATAGCTAGATAGGTAGATCATCATCATCATCATGTCATGCCGCTAGCATGGATATCCCTGACCCTCTCTCGCCACTTTTCCCTATCATTCATCGCCTCTGGCAGGTCTTCGGAGCTACATCCCGTATCCTCACATAGCTGCTGTATGTATGTTGGAGCTGGTCGTCCTGCTTTTGCTTGGCCACATGCAGGAGTCCATAGGAGTACATCACTTATGAGCTCGTCCTTGCTTCTCCAGCAGTGTCCTGCATGTCTGGTTTGTCTAGCTTGGATAGTTTTCGTGATAAGAGGCAGGTGGCCGTATAGTTGATGCCTTGTGGGGTGTTGCCACCAGGACTTGTTCAATATTGCTCGCAACATTCTTATGTAATTGCCGTCCAGCTTCGTCTCTAGCCGTTTAGTTAGCGTCCAAGTAGTGCATCCATATAGCAGTATCGACATATCGTTAATTTATTTGCTCCTTAGCTATGGAGTTGGCTATGTTTATAAAAGAAGAGTGTTCAATATTGGCGATTCAAGTTTTAATAGTCGACAGCGATAATCATACTAAGAAGTTGATATAAGTATTATTTAGTTTAGAAATAGACCTTGTGACGCATCCTGCTTGTGGAGAGGGGATTGAGTTAATACAAATATATGCTTATGAGAGTCATCATCATCATCATGTCATGCTATCAGCACGGATATCCCTGGTCAACTCTCGCCACCCCTCCCTATCGTCCATCGCTTCCGGCAGGTCCTCAGGGTCACATTCCGTATCTACACAGAGCTGCTTTATGTAAGTTCGAGCTGGTTACCCTGCCTTTGCTCGGCCATATGAAGGCGTCCACAAGAGTATATCCCTTATGAGTTCGTTCCTACTTCTCCAGCAGTGTCCCGCACGTCTGGTTCGTCTAATTTTGATAGTTTTCATGATGGGTGGTAGGTAGCCGAACATCTGCTGCTTTGTGGTGTGTTGCCTCCAGGACTTGTTCAAAATTACTTGCAGTATTTTTGTGTAGTTGCTGTCAAGCTTTTTCTTTGTCTCCTTAGTTAGCATCTATGTAGTGCGTCCATATAGCAGTATCGACACGACCGCTGCTTGGAAGAAACTGCGTTTTGTTTTATCGGTCAGGTCTGACTTCCATATGACTGATAGCCTATGGATCGCAGCCCATGCCTTAAAAGTGTACTTAAGAGAGTACATCATACAAAATAACAAGGAATTATGAAATGTAATGTGCGTGTCGTCCTTAAAAAATATCCAAGCTTTCTTTATCAATACAGTACAAAAAATGAAGTATTAACTTTATGAAAAATAGTTTCCTTGACATTTGACTAATTTTTCCTGTGAGTTTTCTGTTTGCAAAGCACCACTAAAACAGCTCTTTTGATATGGTGCAAAACTTCGCTCTTGTATTTCTTGAAAATAGACCTTGTTTAAAATCCTGCTCGTGTCGGAGTGATTGGTCACATAGATCCACTTACTATAGTTTGATTATATTCCTTGGTTTAGAAGCTATTCATTCAAGTTTAGTTGGCATAAGGCTAGAAATATAGAGCTCCAAGTGAGAATTATAACGGTATGCTAGTCTTACCATGCTAGAAAACACACCACGAAAGATGATTCTCACCAAAAATGTATGAATGATAAGATGAAGATGAAAATACACGCATAGATTTAGAAAAAAGTCACATATATGGGGCATCTAGTAAGGATCGAACTCGCGACTCATATCAGCAATACGAGTTGACCAAGATAACACTGCGACGAGTTGTCTGAAAACTAAGCAGAGCTTAGATTTAGCCTTATATATTAATTTAAAAAACGCCTTCTTCACGGATGGGATGTGACATAAGGTCAATTTGAAAGCGGGTTACAGATGGCTTGAATTCATGATTGTCTTTCTTCTTGACTAGTTGCTTTACTAAGGTAATTTACAAAGCTCTTTGCTTCGATGTGGCACAAGGCCGATGGAAGGGGGCACCCAATGAGACTCGAACTCACTCGTGTAGGTTCGCCAGTATAGCTTGCTAACCGTTACACCACCAGAGGTGCGCCTAGTTGCTTTACTAAGGCTAAAAAACTTGGTCAGCCCGACTATTTATCCATATCTAAGGCAGGGAGATTCGATTCATACCTTTCCTAAGGGTATTATTGTGAAGTATTTGAACTCAGATTGTCGATTCCATTTCCTTAGACAATATTCATTATGCTACGTAAATGCATAAGTAAGGTGACCTAAAGGGGATTGAACCCACTGCACAGCAATAATTGGTCTGTGAGATTAGTTCGCAAATCACTACACGAGAATGTGTTCATGGACCATAGAAATTATGATAAACTTTTTCGGGTGGTTGCTGCAAAAAAAAAAAAAAAAAAAATCAAACATAAATATATAAATAAATAAAAATAAAAATAGAAATAAAAAACAACAGCAACAATAATATAATAAACAAAAACAAAGAGAAAAAACCCACCAGAAAAAAAACAAGAAAAAAACCCAAATTTAATGGAAACTCCATTTGATCAAGTAATCTTCGTGTGAAGGCAGTTTTTAAAAATTCCTCATTTTAATGAGAGGTACTGTGTTTTATCAGTTGCAGGATCCTTTTTAAAACATGGCTGAAAAACGAACAGAGAAATCGAAAAAAATATTTACAAAGAAATAAAAAGATGCTAACACATCAGTGAAGCTAGATGACATGTCTAAAGGACGACACGAATTTACTGGAAGAAGAAAGAAAAAAAACTGCACCTTTCTTGAAAAAAAAAAAAAACACCCCAAAACATAAAAGAATAAAAACAGTACATCGGGTCATGCAACGTACAAAAGAATTTTTGGCACGAAAAGGTCAAAGGACGCCAATCGCGAAATCACAAAAGCAGAACAATACCAAGTGTACAATTTTAGCAAAATGACGGAAAGGTAACGAGTCTCAGTTGCCACGACATTTTCTTCTCTCCCCACCTATTTATTGAAGTTTTTATCTTTTGTGTTTCTTCTCTTATATTTCGTTTTCATTCACAACTAAAGACGATTTCTATTAATAATATTTGTCCTTTTCTCTTTCTTTATTATCTCTGTCTTCTACTGAACTGAGTTTATACGACATTCTTTTCCCTTTTGTCTTTCTGTTATCATTTTAGGCTGCTTTTTCTTGTTTTATTTCACTTCGTTCTTTCTTTTCTTTTCGTCTCTCTTTTTTCTGTTTTCTCGATTATCTTTATTCTATCGTTCATATTTTCGTTTCTTCTTGGTCATTCATTTTCTTCCTATGTTTGTTTCATTCTTTTTTTCGACTGGTCTCTCATTTCTTTTATCCTCTCAAAGCCCGACGAGATTTCCGGGCACAAGCAGAAAAATGCCATCCGTAATGAACGTATTTTATATGATATATATAAAAAAAAATGTGTTCGTCTGTTGAACTTTAAAAAAAAATTATGTTCTCTTTTGAACTTTGGTCTTTTCTCCTGTCGCTGTTTGTTTCTGATGACATTAGACGTTTCTTTTGCATCATTTCAGTTTGCAATCTCCATGATACAATATCGTGATATTGATTAATATTTTGATCTTATGTAATGAGTTTTCAGTCAAATAAAAATGATGAAAAACTCTAGAAAAAAGCATTTTGTTAATATCAAATGCTTTATCATTATACAGGGTATCTAAAAAAAGAAATAGTTTGAATTCTCTTTTAATCGATTGGCTGATTGGTTTTAACGGCATCTTAACTCGTGTTGGCTTATTTTATGTCTAGAAGTTACGGAATCGCGTTCATTCAAATTTACATTTTTGTAGAGTTATTCCTTAAGAGGTCTTTTTGGCACTCAGGCCAAATGAATACGAATAATCTTTAAACAGATTTATTTGACCCCTACATATGACTCTAAAAGGTACTACCACTCCAAGTCAGAGTAGACCTTAGAGTAATAGTAATGGACGGGTAATTTTCACTCTCAGAGCTCCTAAACTGGAGCCTTGGTATCAGATTCAAGTGTTATATACTGGATATAGTGTTATATCCTGGAGATCCCTTTTGGGGGGAGGATGAAGGGGCTCGTCCTGTCTGCAGAGGATACAGTAACCATATTCTAAGTCCCACCAACAGGGTGAAAAATGATTAATTGACATTATTGCTTTGATTGGAATAAAAATCCCAGCAACAGACAAAAATATTTAAATTGATAAATCTTTTAAGTGTCTTTTCTTCGTATTAATGAACTCCCATTCGACTTAGACAGGTACCCCACCAATTTAAAACATAAATAAGTTGAACTTTGTTCGTAATTTTTTATGAATTGGGGGAAATTAACCCTGAAAAACCATACTTTAACATTATTGTATGCTTAAACCCTTGGAAACCTAGAATTAGTTCGTTATCTAATAAGCTTTCCGAAATTGAAAATTCACATCTGAGGTTGCTTGCGCGATTATCGTAATGGTAATCATCGTAGGAAATGCAAGCGGCGTGCCGATTTTAAATCCTGAATAAATCTGTTAGCGTTTCCCTTCATGCTAATGACTTTGGGAATCTCTCTATTTTCTCTCCATCTATGAGTAAATAGTAGAGCAGACTGTGTTCTTTAGCTTTGATCAGGCAACCAGTCTAGGAGGAGAATAGCCCTCTGAATTTAAACCAGAGTAACTCCACCGAAAAATTGACCTTGTGTCATGTACGGCTCGTAGCATTGAGATCGAGTAAATACATACACTACCAGCTATTATTTAGTGGTCACCCATTTAAGTGTTGAACAGAATCGTCGTTGTTTATTTTAGTGAACTGATGGGAACCATTGCTTTCGGTGCAATTTAACTATAAGCGAAAAAAAAAAAAAAAAAAAGAAAAAGAAAAAGAAAAAGTGAATTAAATTGAATTCAATTGAAAAAATAGATAAATAAAATAAAAACAAGGCACTCTCCATAAAAAAAGCTTCCCCCCTCAAAAAAAGCTTAAAAGGCCACGGTGAGAGATCAGTTGCCAAATTTGTCTGAAGACCCCTTCAATAAAGGTTACATCTGTTGGCATAAAGAGAGGTTGGTACGTAAATCTTACACAATCTGTCTACACATTTCCTTTAGCGTGAAACACACTAAATCCTTAAGACGAAGGTAGGTTTATAGTTACAGAGAGATTTATATACATAGTGATTTGTTTAAAAACATCAAAATAAAATCAGCTACACTTCTAATTGGTTAATTACAAACGGAGGCCGGTGTTCTAACCCAAATGAAACCTGCAATATCGTATTCTGTTTTTTCTATCTCAGCCGTCTCTTCACACGTGACTTAATACAATTTTTCGTACCCTTCGTTCGCATCCCTTTTTATGTCGTTCTAACTAATTCAATACATATTAATAAAAACTGAGCCATTAAATAGATTCTGTATTTTATATTGGATCAGTTAAAAGAGCGCAAAAGATTTCTTTCTGCAGCAGACATCATTATTGTCAACTAAAATATCACGAACTATTTCCTCTAAAAGAAAAAAATGTCTTTGTTCATAGTTAAAGTGAAATCAGATATTTCAATTAGAAAATATAGACAGCTTCTTTGTTTATAAAACGATGACAATACAGAGAGGCATAAATCCCCTGAATTAAAACATAGATGTAGCTTGAAACACAAAGAGACATTGGCTATAGAATATTTCTTGCAAGGTAAATGCTTTTTAGCGTTACAGTTATCGTCGAAGAAAATTAAGTCGGTTATGTGAGTTCAAATCCTACTCAGTTATATAATAACAAAGGTCCCAATAAAAAATGACTTTCACATAGTTGTATGGTTTCAAGTATTCCTATTTAATATTAATATTTATATGGTTTCAAGTAATTACTTCTATTTGATAATTACTGTTATAAGGTTCACGTAACTAAAAATAATCCTTAATAAACAATTGTAGCTTCAAGTAACAATTTTGAAAATATATAAATTACAGTTATATGATATCAAGTATTCATATCTAATGCTAATAATTCTCAAAAAGATCTGTTTATCCCATAAATAGGAACCTAACAAGTACTACCAATCGAAATCAGTGGATCTGGGAGTCATGGTAATGTGGGTCGAGTCCAAATTCCTCAGAAATCCAGAACTAAAGCCTTCATATTAGGAGCCCAGTCGGCTGGAGCTGTAGATGACACCAACTTCACCTCTGCAGTGGAGTAAGACCCCTCAACGAGTATCCTCGATATGACACTAAAATGTCTGACGGCGAGACTCCACTTATGCTGGAGCTTTGGGGAATGCGGAGCACCCTTCATTGCCATTGGTCCCAGGTTCGCTCTTACTCGGAGTGATTGCAACAGATAGGGTCCTATCTATGGGTAAAATAGAACTGTTTGACATTTAAACTGAGTGGAAACAAATGACATGTTATATTGAACTATTTGAAAAATAACAGTTTGATCTCTTAAACAAATTATTGATGTTTAATTTAATTATTAGTGATAAGAATACTTGGAAACATTTAACTTTTATTTCTTCAAAATAGAACAGGTTGCTCATTTAAGTGTATGTAAACTAATGACCGATGTTTAATTGAACTGTTATTGATACTTTGCAATACTTGAAACTATTTAACTTTGTTGACTTATGTTTACAAATCATTCATATATATAAGTAAAAGTAAAGTTGTCGACTGTCGTCGAGGGTTACCCGAAGGCTCCCCTTTCAGTAACTACAACACTGAGGTGTAGGGGAGAGCACTACACCTTTCCCTGGATTGCTTTACTTTACTCTTGATCCGTAAGAATATATTACTGAGTGTTAAGTGAGGAGGTATCAAGTACCATTTTTTAAGTCTTTGGTATGACTCGACCTGGGATTGAACCCCGGTCTCCCGGACCATTGGCGAACACTCTACCCACTATGCCACTAATATATATGTATAAAACAGATTTTGAATCAAATAACCTACAATGGTTGATATGCCATAAAACTCAACCAAACCAAACTTAACATTAGATGCTGTTTAGTGTCAAACCCATTTTCAAGTGAGGTTCCTATCAGCAAGGAATACACTCAACGTATTCTAAGTTGAGCAGCTTGGGGTGTTTTATTGGCTTTAATTACAATTATGAGAAAAGTGGAGAGCTGTAAAAAAGAAAACGCAATTTGTTACTGATATTGAATGGAGATCAGTCATGTTCATATTCTTTTCAAATTTGCGCCTTTAAATGTTCTCTTATCTATCATCTGATATCTCGACAAAATATCTCTTCAATGACAAGCCAGCATTATTTGACGAAGAAGAGTGGTTAAATAAAAGCATTTAAGCAATCAATTGCCCAGAAAGTATTTTAAATACCCAGACCACTCAGTTCAAATCTGTTTCTGCCTTACTCAACCGCGACAATGTCAATGTTAATATTATAATTTATATTATAATAAAAAAGTGTCAGTATTATTTGATGACTATACTATTTGGATTAATGATACCCTTAATGAATAAGCTAAAAAGGGAATTAAACAAGGATGTTACATAGTGTTTTGAACAAATCCTGTAAGCGGTATTTTACAAAACAGTAGCTGTACGAACTCTTGTCCCTTATCACTAAAACTATCCAAGTAAGATGAACAAGCCTTGCTGGACAATGCTGGTAAAGAACGGATGAAATCCTCAGCAACATTCTCCTGTGGATTCCTACTCATAGACACACAAGTATTAGCCAAAAGAAACTTACATTCTTCTACTCTATGTGTAAAATAATTCAGTTTGGTTTGGTTTTATGGCACATTAACCATTGTAGGTTGATAATGTCAAATCCATTTTTATCCATATAAACAGTTTTATTTCAAACAATTCAGTTTAGCAGAAGTATAGAGTTTCAATGTCAAAAACAGTTCTATTCTAAACAGTTCAGTTTAGCTTTAGTACGCAACTCAAATGTCAAAACAGTTCTACTTCAAGCAATTCAGTTTAGCATAAGTACACAGTCTTGTTCTATTTGACGCATAGAAAGACCCTATCAGGTGCTTCCACTCCGAGCCAGTGTGAACCTGGAAGCAATGGCAATGAAGGGATACCCTGCATTCCCCAAAGCTCCGGCATGACTGGAGCTTCACCATCAGATTGTTTAGTGTCATATGCAGCACACTCGTTGAGAGGAGTTTTACCCCTCTGCAGAGAAGTAGTCGGTGTATTCTACAACCCCAGCCGACAAGGCAAAAATTAATTCGGGTGGTAATTAATTATATTATATTAATTATATTAGTTTATTGATAATTGATATTATTAATTATTATTTCATTTAATTCAGTAAAATTGTAAGTTAGTCAAAATCTTTAAGTAGAAATTTAAGTTAAATTTGAAAAGTAAAATGCGTGCACCATGTTTGACACCTCACGATAAAATAACGTTAGGAAAGACAAGAAGGCTAAAGGAAAATAAAATGGATTCATGTCGTATCATAAGGAATTGAATAAAAACATAATGAAAGTTAGGGACCTGTGTGATGATCACGATGATATGATGCAATGATTTAGTGAAATGACGTCACACCAACGAAGTACTTAATTTTAGAAGATATAAAAATTAGAGAATTTGAAAATTAGTCAGTTGAGATCCACCGAGCTCTCTTTCCTTCCTGTTGCATCAGAATGCTAGAATGGAGACAGTCAGAAAAATAAAGAACTTTTTCGTATCTGGTAAACGGTCGCTTGTAATTCAAAAATTGTCTATCGTGTTACATGTGTAGACACTGGGAGTCGTCTTGAGGCTCTGCTAGGAGTGATAATCAAAAAGGAGTGACAGAGCGATATATATATATATATATATATATATATAGAGAGAGAGAGAGAGAGAGAATGTGTGTGTGTGTGTGTGTGTATATGTTTATCAAGAGACGACACGTCCTGATGATGATGATGATGATGATTCAATGGGAAATCAAACATGAATTTTTCCTATCAATATGCATTTAAGTTGATCATCTACTTTTGTTAAACGTATCAGAGATACAGCAAAGAAAATCAAAGGATGCTATTTGTAAACCAACGCACTTCGACTATAATTATCTCTTTTTTGAATAGAAGGTTACCAATCAGAGTCGCAGTTCCAGACATATGTCATGAAATTGGGGAGCTAAGCATCACTGTTCATTCATAAAACAAACAATTCTAGTAAATGTAATCAAAGTTTATTTGAGATAATGAAAAATAAACCAAAAAACAAAACCAAACAAAACAAACAAACAACCCCCCCGCAAAAAAAAACAAAAAAACAAAAACAAATGATAAAAAGTAGGAATTACTCAACTTGTATGCGTATTTGGAGCGGTCAAAATGTCATATCCTGATGATTGAACATTCATCTATAAATGTAACTTGGCTGACTGTGAAACAAAGGATGAATATCATTGACGTCAGAAGTCACAAGAGGTCGCTACATACGTATTTATATGTATTTTTGCTTATAATTAACTCATTGAGCATTTATTATCATCTTTTTATATTATATTGTAATTGCATTATTTTTCTTTCTGAAAACAATTGGGTACAAGGGAGGCAACCCAAATTATTATAATTGCTCTACAAATTTTACATGGAGGTGCCCGTGGTGTAGTTGTTATCGCCGTAGGAAATGAACACGGCGATACGAGTTCAAATCCTGGACGATACTGATTGCATTTCACATAGCACTAATACCCTTGGGAAAGGTATGAATCCAATTATTCTCCCTCCAGCTATGGGTAAATAGTAGGACAGACTAGGTTCTTCAGCCTTGGTTAGGCAACTAGTCTAGGAGAAGGAAAACTCTGAATTCAAACCTGTATAAACTCCGCTTAAAAATTGACCTTGTGTCATATCCTGCCCGAGCGGAGGTTGGTAAATAGTACAAATTTTACATGGAGCTTAAATATCTAGCTTCACTTTTCCCCCTCCCCTACATCTATCATTCTATTGGTTTGTTTGGGTTTTGTTTTCTTTGTTCATGGTGTACCAACCTTCCTTGATTATCTAATGCCAAAGGACAGTGATTTAACCCAGTGTTGGGCTGGGGAAGTAAGGGATTTTCATACTTTTCTCAAAGGTATTAGTTTCAAATAGGGCGACTGGTGTTCTATTCTATAGGTAATATCTGTTTGTTGCTGTCTCCCCCCCATATATATATATATATATATATATACGCTCCCCTCCCGGAGGTTATGCACTCTGGCGAAGGAATTAACGGCTACCATCCGCGTAATGCAAAGCTCTTCTAACGAATTGAGTTTGGTATCCGATAGCGCAAAATGTAAACAAACGAAAGCTAATGTATATGCGTTATAATTTCTTACCAATCGTATGTCACCGAAATTGCTGAGTGGTTAGATACTAAGTCTAGCGTAAAAGTTGGGCGGGTTTTGATCTCAGCTTGTAGAGTCCTGCGTGTCTAGTCACACTGAAGAGTTGATGAGTTGTGATACAACGAAACAGTCTGTCTGTGGATAACAATATATATATATATATATATATATATATATATATATATATATATATATATAATAGTACCTATGATTTAGACGGAAATTAACCTATTGTTTTAATACTTTAAGAATATTGGGGGTTTGCTAATCTACTTATTTGTTTTGCCTCCTTGGGCATCTCCCCTTTTTATTATCTTCTTACATCAACCTTAAAAAAGAAGAAAACTCTTTGCACAGAACATATTCATAGTTAATACAATATCTATATGCCGATCAAGTTCTCTTAAGTTATTCATCTAGAAGTTCCTTAAAATACCCTCTTTATTTACTTTTCTTACAGTTATTTCTGAAATCCTCCAATTTATTCTTTAATTTACGAATGCTGTCACTGTTTTTCATATGATTAAGTAATTTATTCCAAAAATATATTACTGAAATCCAATCAGTTTGTAGACTTACTTTGAGAAATCCTTCTTGACTATAATTCTCTATTTCGAGAAGAAATATGGAAAAATGTTGACGATAATTAAAAATTCCATTCATTTATTTGAAAGTTTCCTTTAGATCACCTCTCAGTGTTCTTTCTAGTAAAGTAGTAAATCCTGGTTTTCTAATCTCTCTGAACAAATGTAATCTTTTACTTCGTACGCTGTCAAAAATACGTCATGGTGGTGATTGCGAGAGAGAGCGTTTTGTACAAAAACAACTTGCTCTATCCAATGGAGTTATTGTGTTCCTGGTATATGTTGTAGTTTACGAGGAAATTAATGGGAGGCATTACTTTAAGAGCAAACTCCTTTTGAATGCAATAAGTTCAATGATGAGTGAAATATTTGGCAAGTAATGCTGATAATATGGAAAAAGTCTTTTGTAACTGAAAACGATCCTAAGGTGTCATTAGGTCTCTTGTATTTGTTGTTGTTTCCTTAGAAATTTTGAAGTGTCTCTCGTAATATGTATTAAAACCAATTCGAATAAATTACGTACACAGGAAGTGATGAAAAAATGCTAGAATTATTTTGAATTAAAATAACCTTGGCCGAATTGATGCCTTGTAAATTGGCTTGTTAATTTTTAATGGCATATCAACCCTTGTGGGCTATTTAATACAAAATTTTGTTTTTGTGGTTGGTTTTTGTTGTTGGTTTTTGTTGTTGTTTAATGGTTGGAAGGAACATTTTACGAGAAGACAAAAATACAAAAATATTTCATTTTATTCCAAGTCCAGAAAAAAAACCGAGCTCAGTCGACTTTGAGTGTAGAATATACCGACTGCATATCTGCAGAGAGGTAAGACCCCGCCCCGCGCCTCAAAGAGTGTCCTGGATATGGTATTAGACAATCTGATGGCGAGACTCAAGCTTTGAAGATTAGGAAATCTGGAGTACCCCCTCATTGCCATTGTTCCTAGGTCCCCTCTGACTCGGAGTGGTAGCACCAGATAGGGTCTTATCTATGGGTTAAATAGAAAAAAACTGTCTGCAAACAAATAACTGAGGTTGAATTATAACAGTTATATTCCAATGCTTGAGGCCATTTAACTGTGTGCAAAAAAAGATCTCAGGCTCGTTTAAGAATGTTATCGATAAATGTGTTTACAAATCATATATATATATTTAATATATATGAATAAAAAGGATTTAGCATTAAATGACTTACAATGATTGATATGCAATAAAAAAATCTCTTCAGACTTAGTTCATCATTTTACCTTATTTTATGATTAAAAATATTGACCAAGTTTTTCTTTATATTGTTCATTATTCGATCTTTTCCTGAAATTACCATAAGCATCGTTCATAAATACAAAGGAGAGTGACAAATATAATTTTGCATTATTAAGCTACGGAATTATTGATTTGTCTATGGATAAATCATACAACTTATACATAGACACATTTACGTTTACACACACACACACACACACACACACACACACACACACACACACACACACACACACACAAACACACACACACATATATATATATATATATATATATATATATATATATATATATCAAGAGAGGTTTGTTTTGAAGTGTATATCAACCTTAGTGGGTTATTTAATGTCAAATCTATTCTTGTAGAAGAAGAGCAAAGATACAATTTAACCTATTGCTGCGGGTATAAGGTGGTTCATACCTTTCCCAAGGGTATTATTCCAAAAGTGAACGTAATAGCTATATATATATATATATATATATATATATATATATATATATATATAGAGAGAGAGAGAGAGAGAGAGATTGTTATTTCTGTAATCTTCTCTTAACCCTTTTGGTGCAGTGTATTTAATGGTTACAAACCACATTTGACGATTAAAAAAAAAAACAACGTTGCAAATCAAGAAAAATTATGGAAGTTTCACAATTACAATACTACAATACATTATCGGAGTCAGATTGTATATCGCAGAGGTGTGTTTATAAAATAATCTTTTATTCTCAGATACTTCCCAAAACGATGGTTTACTAAAGTTTGTGAACTAATAAAATATACATTTTTATAATTTTAGGGCAGGAGTATATCAAACATGGAGTACTTTCAGTGTATATATTGCACAAGATCCAAAATCTTAAAGTTACATAGATTCAAGTTACCTATCGACCAAACACATCTAATATATTTCAGAGACTCGACTAACTCTCCGCACTAAAAGGGTAAGGAAATTTATACATATGTGTAGTGCCTTCAATAGGTTTCCAGACTTTTTTCGTATGGGCATTTAGAATTGTCGTAGACTCTTGAAATTTCACAATGTTATTGCTATACATCTTATAAGGTAACTGACAGATTTTTATGATTTCAGGTTCAAAGGAACAGCTATAGCAGGAATTGGAATACACCCTGCTAAAGCCTGATTGTCCCAGCTGGTAAATTTCAAAAATGCAATCTGGACGTGAGGAAGAACGATATGCAATAAAATTCCGTTTAAACTTGGAAAAAATGCCACAGAAACGTATAGAATGCTTCAGACTGCTTTTGGAGCATCTTGCATGAATCAAGCATCAGTTTTTGAGTGGCATAATAGATTCAATGAAGGCAGGGAGACTGTGAGGGATGATGATCGGTGTGGGAGGAGTAAGGAAGTCAATACACCAGAGTTGATTGGCCAAATGGTTAGGGTTAGGGTTACTATGTTGAGGGTTTAAGGGAGTTCAGGAAGAGATTCCGTCAGAAGAGGCCAGTACTCTTCAAATCGGGTCAGTGGCATTTCCACCAGGACAATACAATAGTCCACAACTCCAACCTTGTCACAGACTATTTGACCAAGATGGGCATCAAGACAGTTCCTCCGCCTTCCTATAGTCCAGACCTTGCTCCCTTTGACTTTTGGTTATTCCCTAAGCTTAGAGGCTGACGTTATAAGACAATTGAGGAGATGAAAGAGGCTGTGACGAAGGTCTTTGACATGCTCACACAAGAGGACTTCCATGAGGCTTTGCAGAAGTTGTTGTAAAGTGAATTGCAGGCAGAGAAGATTACTTCGAAGGGGACTAGAGTTTCATGTGTGTATAATCAATAAAAGTGCCTATACGTAAAAAGACTGGAAACTTAAATGATCTTCGTATATATATATATATATATATATATACGAGGATGAGTAAAAAAGTAATACCTTTTTCTTTAGTACATGGATAATTACCGACACAGAAACATGTATTATGCATCAAAATGATGCTGTTCTCTGTGGATTACATCTCAACTTCTTAGCATTGTCAACGCCTCTTTCAATAGCTATGTTCTACCTTTGGACGAGAGCATGTATCCCAGCCACGAAAAATTCTATTCATTGTTCTTTGAGCCCTTTTATCACTGCAGTTTTCACTTCCTTGTAACTGGCATAAGGTTTGCCTCTTAAAACCTCTTTCATGGAGTCGAAGATATAATAGTCTAAAAGCGCTAAGCCTGGTTAGTATTGAGGATGCAGTAAAGTTGTCCACCAAAATGAAGCAATTGCCTCCCTTGTTCTGAAGCTTGTGTGTGGTCGAGCATTGTCACGCAGAAGAAGGACATTATAGATGAACAAGTTGGATCTCACTCGTCGGATTCTTGCTCTAAGCCTCGTCAGGTTCACAATGTATGCCTCAGAGTTTATTGTTTCTCCTTTTGGCAAGGATTCAAACACAAAGAACAGTCAACAGAATTTTACGAGACAGGAATTCATGCTCTCATTTGAAGGGGGAACATGGCTATCGCGAGAAACGGTGACTACTTGGAGAAGTAGGGGTGTGATCCACAGAGTACTTTCTTCATTTTGATGTATGAGAAAATGTTTCTGTTCAGTTAATCATTCCTGTACTAAAAAAAAAGAGATATTACTTTTTGACTCACCCTCGTATATATATATATATATATATATATATATATATATATATAGATAGATATACGAGGTGCATACGATAAGTTTACAGACTTTTTTTGAATGGGTACTTTAATTAATAGTAAACACATGAAACCGTAGTCTCCTTCGAAGTAATCTCCTCCGACTGCAATGCACTTGTTGCACCGTTCCAACAACTCCTGCAAGGCCCCATGGAAGTCCTCTTGTGTGAGCGTGTCAATGACCTTTGTCACAGCCTCTTTCATCTCCTCAATTGTCTCATAAAGACAGCCTCTGAGCTTAGGCAATAACCAAAAGTCACAGGAAGCAAGGTCTGGACTACAGGGAGGCTGAGGAACTCTCTTGATGCCTATCTTGGTCAAACTGTCTATGACAAGGATAGAGTTGTGGACTGGTGTATTGTCCTGGTGGAAATGCCACTGACCCGATTTGAAGAGTGCTGGCCTCTTCCGACGGAATCTCTTCCTGAACTCTCTTAAAACCTCAACATAGTAAGCCTAATCCTAAATCTTTGACCAATCAACTCTGGTGTACTGGAGGTGTCAACGTGGTGTAATGGTTAAAGCGATGGACTACGGAATCGTAGAAAGCGAGTTCGTACTCCGATCGCGCTATTACGTTCACTTTCGGGCAGATACCCTTGGGAAAGGTATGAACCCCCTTATCCTCCCAGCTATGGGTTAAATAGTACTACTGCTGTTCTCGGAGAATAGATTTGGCGTTAAATAACCTATAAAGGTTGATATGCCATTAAACAAAGAAATCAATCAATCTGGTGTACTGACATCCTTAATGAAGCGTTCTATACGTTTCTGTGGCATTTTCTCCAAGTTTAAAACAGAATTTTATCGCATATCATTCTTCTTAAGTGTCAGATTGCCTTTTTGAAATTCACCAGCTGTGACAATCAGGTTTTAGTTGGGTGTATTCCAATTGCTGGTGTAGCTGTTCCTTTGAACCTGAAATCATAAAAATTGGTCAGTCATCTCATAAGATGTATAGCAATAACATAGTGAATTTTCAAGAGTCTAAGACAATTTTAAATGCCTATACGAAAAAAGTCTGGAAACTTATCGAATGCACTTCATATATATATATATATATATATATATGTGTGTGTGTGTGTGTGTGTCTGTGTGTGTAGTACTATCAACTTATTTATTGAATGTTACATATTCATATTTTGGGTTACACAAGACTATTATCTGAGTAGTAAATATTTTATTGAGGAAAAAATCTGATATCTCAGATAAGATAAAAACAGTAGCCATGTCGTTAATATTGTATAATTGCACCACCTGGACTTTAATAGAATACTGCAGAAAAAAGCTAGACTGCGAACTACACAAGGACGCTGTGTGCTGAAAAAATTCTGGATATAACAACTCACAAAATAGCAGTTGTACAGTCTCTTACCTCCCATCTCACATACCATTCAAGAAAGACAAAAAAGAAATATTGGGCACTGTTGGATAAATAAAAACAGACTCATGGACTCCTGCATATGGAAACCAGTGTTAGCCGATCACCTTATAGTTATATTCATCAATTATGTGCGGACACTGAGTGCTGTCGAGAGAAATAATCAATAGCGATGACTGATCCTATTTACCAACCCCTCCGCTCGGGCAAGATATGACACAAGGTAAATTTTTAAGCGGAGTTTAACAGGTTTGAATTTAGAGTTTTCCTTCACCTAGACTAGTTGCCTCACCAAGGCTGAAGAACCCAGTCTGCCCTACTATTTATCCATAGCTGAAGAGAGAATAATTGGATTCATACCTTTCCCAAGGGTATTAGTGCTATGTGAAATGCAATCAGTCTCGTCCAGGATTTGAACTCGTGTCGCCGTCTCCATTTCCTACGACGATAACCATTGCACCACGGGCACCTCCAATAGCGGTGACTGATAGAGACTGATGGCTAGAGAGTCATGCTCTTGTGGAGTCTTGAAGATCATGATGATGAGAAGGGATATCATGAGGAAGTTTCATGAGAAGATAGAATTCTGACACTAGAAATAAATGAATACTTTTGATCATAAAATAAGGTGAAATCATTAACGACGTCAAAACAGTTTTTTTTTTCTCTACTTGAATTTATCCACTTGCTTAAAGGAAGGCGGGATTATCTCTCCACATTTTACCGTGCTGTTTACTTAGGACAAGAAACTCAAACAGCATTCAGACAAAGCAGGAAGACAAGCAGGCATAAAATTTATTTATCGAAGTGCTTTGAAAGAGGTAATCAAGATGTCAGAAAAGGGAAATGTTTTTGTTGAAACAAAGCCAATCTACGTTACCTTCACAAAAGTTTTTTTTTTCTTTCCATAACGGATTGGGCTACTCTGTTTTTACGGTAAACCTGACGTAAGAATAACCTTCAAAATAAACAGGTCGGCATATATGATTATTGCCAACGACCCTCGGGGTCTAGGAGCGCGTGCTGAGTGACTGTTTGCAAGCAATAATAAATTATACGTTGTTTCATTGTGTCGTTTCCCCGGTAGGAATTTCGGTTGAAAAGAGAAAGGAACAATAGCCACTGTGTTTATATTGCACATGTCACAGACTGCAATGCCAGGAAGTTTATCAGTTCAAAAAGATAAAATTGATAAATGCACATCAAATATACCAAAATAATATTGTCGTTACAGTCTCTAGAGGCAGAGTATTTGTGAGTATTCTCGTGCGTACATGATCTGCATATTCAGGAGTATAAAATTACATGCTATTCTCTTTGGCTATATTTGTTCTGCAATAAAGGAACCTACACTAAACGCTGGAAATGTGTGAGACGAAGCATAATATAATATTACATTGTAAATTATTTTTTCTCTCTCCCTAATATACAAGAGTCGTTCAAATATACCCAAGCCATTACTGAACTTTTTTGTTGTGGCTAAATAATACCACTTCTTATAAAAATAGAGGAAAAAACTAAAAAAAAAAAAAGACTTAATTTCTGTGCAGATGGGGTCCATACAATGGAGAGAAGTTTGCGACAAATATAAAAATGGATAGAACAGTGGTTCGAGCAGTCGTAATGTATCAGTAAAAGAAAGGTATAACACTCGAAGAAATCCATGAGGATTTGAAACAAAGAATTGCTGAGGATTCCCGTTCTTATTTAACTGTAAAAAAGTTGATTGCGAACAACACAAAAAATGACTCTCGGTCAGATCGTCTAAGAACCCCCAACCATTTCTGAAAAATTTGATGACATTCACCATATAATTTTGGAAAACATATGTCTTACTGTTCAGAAGAAAACTAAGTTCATAAGTATTAATTCTGGTAAGGTTCATAATACTTTAACTGAGATCTCGTGGGTGGTCAAACTGTCTGTAAGGTGGGTCCCTAGAATGCTGATGCAAGAGCACAAGATGAAAAGGGTTGACACTTCCAGGACACTTTTGAATCACTTCTAGAGTAGCCCCAAAGATTTCCACTGCAGATAAGTACATTAAGATAAAACCTCGGTTCAGCAATCTGAACACAAATGAAAGATTTAAAGCAAACTGTGAAAACACTGTGGTTCTGTACCACAAAGAAACTGAAGCAGGCAGATTCTATTGGTAAAAGTGAAGGTTTCTGGGGGTCTTTTTATTCTAAAGGCGTAATCATGATAAACTACCTGAAAAAAAGGGACAAACTATTAATAAACAGTACTATACATTAGAATTAAAACAATTGAAGTGAGCAATCAAGTCAAAATGTGGAGTGAAACTGAGGATAAGTGTGCACGTGTTCCAGGATAACGCGTCCGTTCATATTACTTTTGTTGCAGCCACTTGTAGCTTGGATTTGCTACCCTTATCATATTTAGCTTCATTTGACTTCTTCCTGTTTTCTAAATTCCAATGGTGACATTATAGAAACAATGACGAGGTCATATGTGCTATAGAGGAGTTTTAGAAGAAGATCATGATACGACCTTCTTCTGTGATCGAATGCCATGGTTGAGCGTCGTTGGACCAAGTGTATTGATGTCTAGAGGACTATATTGCAAAAAATAGTGAAACACTGTCAAATTAAGAGCCGTAAAAACTTGGACTACGTAAAACACTGTCTTGACTTTCCAGATGAATTTGATGTTGTAATATCGTTAGTTAATTGAAATACAGAATCATTAAATGAACGTTTCATTATTAGGTTTTTTACACCAACTTTTTCTGGGAAGTTCACACAAATCCTACGTTCACTGTTTTGACGTTGTCATCTCGTCAATTGCATCATTCAATTAGCGATTTTTCACTTGTCTTGTTTTCGTTGTTTGAAATGTTTTGAATACAAAAGAGTACGTGAGAAAACTGGATTTTCATGCTAAATTCCATAAGTTGTTTAAAAAAATCAAGGAATTCTGGTAGTATCCTTAATTACTGCAAAGGCTCTCTGAAATAGTGGTAATGATGTTTTGGTCCCTAAACCATGGCTTACGAAGGTTTTGTTGTCGGCCTGGGAGTTATTTTATTACACCAGCATATAAATATTATGTACATGTGGGGTATGAAAGAGTTTATTTGGAATGATGGTCAAACTATTTCAATTTGTAGTAGAACTGTTAGATTTTGCATGTGTATTATTAAACACGCAATTAAGTAATTATTTCTTGTTGTTTGCGAGAAAAGAGTTGTTTTTCACACAGATATGGCTTTTAAAAAATCAAAGTGAAGAGAAAGCGGTGTCTCATATGGAGAGGAGGGTCTTTAACAAATAAAAAAAACAAGCAAAACAAAGTGATGTGAAAGGGGTGGGTGTTTAACAATAGAAAAAATCAAAGTGATGAGAAAAGGATTTTCTTGTGAAGAGGTGGATCTTTAACAATTAAAGAAAGGGTGATATTTGTTCCTGAAAAAACGTGACTAGTTGTATAGAATCTAAATTTCCTTAGTTTAAAGAATAAAAAATGCATTAGGAAAGTAATTATTCCTATTTAATTAAACATTACTAATTAGATTTTATGGTAGTTTTCTAAGTTGTAAAATAATGATCTGACGTCGTTTCTTTGGTTTATTCAACAAATCAAAAAATGTGTTAATCGAATCTCTTAAGTATCCGCCGTTTACATTAGATATATTTCTTTACAAAACATTATCGTCAAAGAATTTTGACTTCATAAAATGATAATTTGAAAAAAAATCTTTTCTGTGATGTACATTTATATTATAGTAACAATTGCTGTTTCTAATAATTCGTAACAAATGTTTAATTAATAACAATTTAAAAAAATGCTTGAAGTAAAATTGAGTAAAAGTGATTTCTTACATTTGCATGTTAGTATCACTGTGTGTGTGTGTGTGGGTGGATTGACACTGCATCTTTAACCATTTTGTTACTGTAAAATTTCTTTACTTCTAAAGTAAAACATTCTTCCTGAATACCGAAACAAAACAATCCAATTTTCAAAAAATATATTAACTTATATATATATATATATATATATGTGTGTGTGGGGGTGGGTGTGTGTGTGTGTGTATATGTGTGTATGTGTGCGTATTTGGGCTGCATTTAATCGTTAATACATATTTGATTCGATACTTTAGGAGACTGAATCTCTGAAAATAAAAATATATACGTTGGTTTAACCTCAACTACCCTATCGAGGTCACTTACTATGCATCTCTCTGATACCAGTTCGATAGCACAATACCTAAAAAACATTCCTACCCCCAAACATAATATAAGAACAACAAAATAACAAGCAAATGTAACAGATTTCTAGAAGCGCTCCACATCAGAAAGAAACTTGCAAAATTCAATAGAATCAATTTTGAATTCAGTACTAATGTACTTAAATATCTTTTGCGACAGCTGCTACCTATAGAACCAGTTTAAAAATAAACGCTTCAACTCATCATGATAAATAATAGATGTTCAACACTTACAAAGTAGTAATGTACATACAAAAGACACAAAGCTTTTGGAATATACACAACCCTGATGATAGCCCAAGATCGGGATGAAAGTAGTATGAAACAAATTAATTATGGGAGGTTTATGAACCAATTCCCTCCAGATACCATAAAATCGAAAGGATAAATACAGAAATTGTGTATATAGATGATTTTTATATTGTTTAATCATATATATATATAATGCAAAGCTCTTCGTAAGAATTGAGCACTCTGGTAGCCGATAAGGTATAAAAAAATGTAAACAAAGGCTGCTGCTGCTGTTGCTAAAATAAATACCTTAAAATTCCCTTAGCCAACGTAGTCCGCTTGGTGGCCGACAGTCCGAAGCTTAGCCTAACGTAAAGTTGGACGGGTTTCAATCCCGGCTTCGAGCGTCCTGCGTGTCAAGCCACACGGAAAAGTTCTGATAGAACGAAACAGTCTGTCTGTGGATGACAATATATATATATATATATATATATATATATATATATGTGTGTGTGTGTGTATTCTAGGATTATTCGATATATAATAGGATTTAAAAAAATAATTTTCAGAATTAATTTAAATACATGCAAACTCTTTATTGTCTGAAATTGCTTGATAACAAAAATTGTTTTAATCTCGTAGAAATATTTTTGTGGTTATTCAAAATGGCCGTGAATCAAACTGAGCGTTCCAAGCTTGAATAGACGTCTGTCATGATATCTTTACAAAAGAATGTGAGATGTGTACAAAGACGCATGACTTAATAAGAAGAACGGGCTAAAAAAAGTCAAAATAGTATTAAATATGACTCGAAACCCGCATGAATTTGTCTTATCTTCATACCTTAAGATGTTCATTTAGACAAACATTGCTGATCGTGTTCATCTTACACGAAGAAAAATATGACGTAACTTGGTATTTCGGACCCACGAAAATCAGTTAAAAAAAAACCAAGACCTTATCATAACTAGATTCAGACGAATAGATTTTAGCAGAAGAAATTAAAATAATTATTAAAATCTCAAATATGTTTAACTGCCAACTTTTCAAAGAATATTTTCTGTGTTTCAACTTAATAACAAACAATTGACTGTCATCAAGCCCAAAAGATTTGTGTCTCATCTACATTATATGCCTGCTGTTGTGTGTATGAATGTCAGTGCGCATCTGTGACATATGTGGGTCTGTTATCCGCTGCGTTGACTCAAAAATTGAGCAGTTATCATCAAAGATTCTAGTGGCGATTGACACAAGCATTAAATTTGGATCAACGATAATCTAAAAAATACTTAGCTTAAAGAAAACATTTTATTTTATTTTATTTTTGTTGAATTATTGGTTGTTAAGTATCAGCTGTGCATAACTGCTCAGTTACAAAGCTTTTAATTACAGATAACAGATATCGTAAATTTTGTAAAAAATATGAAACCGAATAAAACTAATGACGTAACGTCAACATTAATATATATATATATATATATATATATATATATAATTTTTGGTTTTATGGCATATCAATCTTTGTGGGTTATTTCATATATATATATATATATATATATTGTTACATGAATGTGTAAACGAAGCAGAAAAAGCAAATCAAACGAGATCAATATGAACGAAGGAACATTGCAAGGAAGGGTCACATACGAATTTAAGTAAAGAGAAAGAGA